>RJWM01040466.1:0-15470 GCA_004363535.1 Dasyprocta punctata
AGAATATGCTAATGGGAAGGGAGGGAGCAGGTAGGTCCTCCGGGGCAGGGTGGATGCAGCTCAGCAGAGGTGATGCAGGGGGCAGATGAATGGCAGGGACCTCCCCCTATAGCTAACCTCTGTCTCACAGATTTAACAGGTCAGAATCAGCATCCTGAAACAGATTTCCTTGGTCTGTTTCAAAAGTTAAAAACAAAAACACTTTCACTATTACATACAAAGTGATAAACAACACTGTGGGAATTCATATGTTCTTTTCTTTTCTGGTTTAAATTAAAATGCTTGTCCATGCTATGAAGCATCCTAGAGTACAGACTTTCAATAGCACCAACTATTTTCTTCAAGTTATAATAATAAAAGCTCTTACATGAAAAAATTACCTGTAAGAACTATAATTTGAAAATTACCAAATTTTAGTGTTTTCAAATTATCAGAACTTTAAAAAGTAGATTTCATAGAACAGAAACTGATTAATGTTCAGATTTCACTAATCAACAATCTAAAATTGACAGAATTAAAAAGTTTAAAATGCATTTCATTCATCTACAATGAGAATCAAGAGCAAAGAAACTACTAGCTGTAGAGACTAGGTTCTTGATTTACATTCCTTTTTTATTTCCTCTAGTTCTTTTTCCTCTTTTTTTGATCAATTCTTATAGCTCTTGGAAGTACATAGCTCATAATTCTTAACTATAGTTATTACAATTAACACACCAGAACTTTCTACTCCTATCTAACTATAGCTTAGTGTTGATTGATCAAACTGTCCTCATCCTTCCTCCTCATTAACCTTCCCAGTCTCTAGTAAACACCATTTTAATCTTAATGTATTATGAAACCAATTTTGTGTTTTTTAAAAGTTATTTGATATATCAAACATAAAATGGAGCATATTATCATGTAAGTATTTGATACATTTATAGATAACTTAATATTTAAATCCAGTTAAAACAGCTGAGTGTGATGGTATGCATCTCTGATTGCAACATTCTTGGAGGCTGAGTCAGGAGGATCACAGATTTGGGGTCAGTTTGGACAATTTAGTGACTTCATGATTCCTTGTCTCAAAGTAAGAAATAATAAAACACCTGGGGATGTAGCTCCGTGTGAAGATCCTTCGTTCAATACCGAATAATATCCCCTACCCCTGCAAAGAAAAAAATCTGGCTAAATATATTTAGGTCCTCAAACACTACTTCTTTTGTTCACGCAGTACCAGGGAACAAATTCACAACCTCATGTCCTATGGGCAGGCACTTAAGCCACTGAGCCCTATTTTTTTGAGACAGGGTTGCACTATGTAGTTCCAGCTGCCTTGTTCATGTTGTAGCAGAAGCTGGCCTGGAATTCACAACACTCCTCCTATGTCAGCCTCCAGAGTGTTGGGATTAAAGGCAAGAGCCACCATGCCCAGTCACACTACTTCTTTTTTATAAAACATTTTTCTAGCTTTTGAGATGCATGGTACGTTATTGTTATCTGTAATCACCCTATTGTATAGTAGCAGGCCAGCACTACTTTGTCCTATCTAACTATATCTTAGGACCCAGTGATCAACTTCTCCCAAATAATACTGGCACCACCTGCTTCTGGCCTCTTATAGCCATCATTCTATACTCAACTTTTATGAGATCCACTTTGTTATACTCCTTGCTTGAGTGAAACAAATGGCCCGAACAGGCTTTTTACTCCCCTCATACTTGATTTATTCCTTCAATGTAATCAGTTGCATTTATCAATTTACTGAATTCAATTCTTTAAAATTCTGAAATTGTGTTTAAAAGCTTAGTCAAAATTTTTGTTTTAGATTGCATATCTACAAACAATGAAAACTGGTTACAGATGCATTTTCACTGAAGAAAGGAAATTTGCTACCTCAAATGAGAATTTGGTGAAAGATTTGGAATCTTTGTCTTGCTAAAGTTTTGATTTACTGGTTGTAGAACTAAAGAAGAGGTTAATCTGTGGTTTCTGATGGATTTTAATGGTGCCACAGGTTAAGAGATAGAACCTCTTCCTTAAGTAGAGTTTGAGATTTATCTTTGTAAATCAATCCACACATATTTTTATTTTTATAGAGTTGATTGATTGATTAATTAATGTAGAAATATGTTCTCACTAGTAGTTCAGTCTGGATTTGAACTCTCTATGAAGCCCAGGCTGACCTCAAACTCATAGGGCTCTTTCTGTTCAGTCTTTTGAGTGGTGAGATTATATATGTACACCATCACACCTGGAATTCATATATGTTTTTCAATAGTTTCTTCAACAATATTTGTTTCTTATTTCACACTTTGAGTGTTTTCTTTGGGGGAGGGTGATTGCAAGCCATATACTATTTCTTTTTTTTAGATTTTTTTGTAAGTATGAGTTTGCAGTACATAATAAATGTATGCCTGTTGGGGACTCAAAACATATACATATCTTTTGGAATTTTGCTCATTTTTATTTTTGGGCAGAACTGCCTGATTAGATTTTGTATTTTTCCCAGTGGTATAGAAGATCTTTTATTAACTGTCTTTCTATAATCATTAAATTGAAAAAAAAATGGTATGGCAATAAAAAATTTTAGCTACATCAATTAGATTGTCTAAAAACAATAAAATTTTGTAATATTCTAAAAAATATTTTTGCATTTCTTATGTCTGTGAATCAGATGAGTTCAGTAGTTATTATTACTTTGTCTAGTTGATTCCATAAATAGTTAATAAGCTTCTTGACTTCAATAATATGACCTTTCTTGCTTGTTATCTTGTTCACTTTTGATTTTGCCAGGAAGAAATGCCCTTTTGCTTCATGGCAGATTCTTAGTGATAACTGTGACTGCACTGTTGCTTCATTTTGGTTACCGTATTTCACATGAACGGTCTTTTATTTTTCTGTTGGCTTTTATGCATATGTCAGACTTTTAGGGCTGGGGATATAGTTCAGCAGCACAAGTGCAAGATTCTAAGTTTGATTCCTGGTAAAAAAAAATATGTCAGACTTTGATTTAAGTTATAAAGCCAGTCATATAAACTATATTGCATGATGCTCCAAATGTAACAAAAAAGAGTAACTATTTTATATGCCAGAATCTATATAAATTACCAGTAGCAGTGAGATAGAAAGTATTATTCATTTATTAACTATGTTCTTTTAGCAACTATGTGCTTTTATATGTGCACTACTTTAGCCCTTATAATAATCCATATTGCTGGGTATAAGAATCTGGGAACCTTGTTTGCAATCGTAGAGTTGGTGTATCAGGGCCAAGATTTTGAACATATATGTGACTTTTATTTTAGTTTTTTTTTTTTTCTACAAAACAGTATTATCAAAACTTAATGTTTTAAACAACACACATTTATTGTTTGATAATTTCTGTGTGTCAAGATCTATGCTCAACAAAGCAAAGTCCTCTGCTGGTCTCAAAAGAACATGACCAAGAAATTTTCAGGGCTATGATCTCTTCTGAGACTGCACTATGGAAGTACCCACCTCAGTGTACACTGAGGTTGTGGGAAGAGTTGTATTCCTTGTGATTACGGGACCGGAGTCTTTTGTATCTGGCTGGCTCCCACCAAAGATTACCTTAGCTACTAAATCCTCCTAGTGTTCCCCACCATGCTTGCCTCCAGAGTAATCTACTGCTTTCTCAAAGCTATCAAAGAAAAGAGACAAAAAGGGTGCTGGTGCTCAACAGCATAGTCACTATTGTCACTAGAGTTTCAGATAATGTAATGACATAATCACCTCATGGAAACTGACATCCCAGCATATTTGCCACATTCTGTGCAGTAGAAGAAAGTCAGACTTTCCACCCACACTCAAGGAAAGAGATTGACACAAGGCATAAAGAAACTAGGCAGGTGTTATGGAGAACAGCTTTTCCTCAGAGGTACTTTTCAATTTCTTTAAACTCAAGATACAGCTACTATGTTTGGCATTCTTCTGTCTACCATAGTGAAAAAGAGGTAGTATGATTATTCCAAGGTGGTCACTTTTAAAACTGTACTCCTTCTTTTTTCACCTCTCCATAATTCAACTCTTCTGTCTTCTAAGTACAAGTAATAATATCAGGAATTACATCATTATCTGAATTTATGATAAAGAAGGCCAGGTCACTGACAATTACATTGTGTATATTTTACTTTAGAATAACTTTAATTTTAATTCCTTAAGCATTTGTCAAGAAAAATGCAGGGCGTGAAATTCCAAATAGTAATTTGTGCATGAATACAACTTTTGTGTAATATTCTCAAGAACTCAATGGACAAATGACATAGAATCAAAGATACATAATTTATATTCTAAAATGCATACTGTATATGCATTTATTTAATACTTTATTAATAACAAAATAAATGCTAGCAACTGAGCAAACATCAAAGTATTTATGTAAGTCCCTAAAAAAAGTTAAGACAGAATTAAAAAATCACATTAATGAAGTTTTATATTTAGAATTTGATGAAATTCTGGTACATCATCTATCGTTTTTTCATGAAGTAAAATATAGATTATTCTTTAAGAAATGTGAAAGAAGAATATTTTAGTGGCACCTCTTATTTTGTAGTTGGTTGTGCTTTTCAGTTAAGAGAATTGGAATTTTAAAGGCAAATTGCACAGTGTTTTGCTTTTAATACCACCAAGATTTTGTCCAACTGCTAATGACTTGACTTGGTATATGTAGTCTTCCATCTTTATTTTTTTTGTTTTTTATTTTTTTCCGGCACTGGGGATTGAATTCACAACCTCGCACCTGCCAGGGCAGGCGCTTAAGCCACTGAGCCAAACTCCCAGCCCTGGTTTTTTGAGGCAGGGTCGCACTGTGTAGCTCAGACCAGCCTTGCACTCGCGTTGTAGCCCAAGCTGGCCTCGAACTCACAACACTCCTCCTACCTCAGCCTCCCAACTGCTGGGATTAAAGGCGTGCGCCACCACGCCTGGTTTGTAATCTTCCATCTTTAGCAGGAATTATTTGTGGTCACTAGTTTCCTAATATTCAAATCATGGTCTAACCAAAATATCTTTTCTTTATAAAACCCCTGGACACAGACATGATATATTTCTTGCCACATAAAGATTACAAATTCTTGTAATCTTTTTATAATAGGAAGCAAGGCATAGGTGAATTTTATGGATTATATCTTCATAGACTAAGAAATGTGAAAAATAGAGTGGAGAAAACTTCTAGAAGTTCAAGAATTTTCAGAAACAAGGATCTGAACATGGAAAGGGTCTTATTTTAGCAAGAAAATCTTAGAATCTAAATTTTACTTAGTAACCATAAAATTACTGTGCTCAGTGCTTAACCTTACTATTAACCTTACATTTTTACTTTTTTATTTTTTGATTTAATCAAATTGTCTTTGTTTTTACTGACAGAGACTAGCATGAAAGAGAAAGTAATAGATGCTTCTGATTATATGATGTAACTAAATTTGCTTCCAGGCAGCTTAGACTGCTGAAACATTCCTGGAGAAGTTTAACATTACCCATGTTGGCTATATATCTTTAAAATGATTATTTCATAGCTTCAAGTAGTGTACTCCATGCATGAAGTTTATTGATTTTTGTTAATTATTACTTTTTTTTACAATTTGGAACAAATCCAATAAATCAATTAGTGTCTCTCCCTGTAGAAATACTCTTTCAGCTTCATGGAATTAGTTTAATTAAAAAGGCGATGGACTTCCCTCCCCATTGCCATTTTCGCAGTAATTTTAGAAACTAATTCATTTGTGCTAATGCTGCCTATTTAAAGAAACATAACTTTTTCAGGAAACACTAAATATCACAAAGGCATTTATATCACAAAGGTATTTGTGGTTTATATCACAAAGGTATTTATTTTCTATGCTATACACACATGTATAATTTTTATAAATAAATATAAGGGAATTTGTATCATAAATGTATGTGCTAAGAATATCTACATGCATATATATGTATAATACATGTATGTACTAGAAAATCTATATTACATATGATTTGAATAATATATATCTCCTACACTCAAATGCCGTGCTAGACATTAATGCAATTTATTCACTATAATGCAAATCATTCAGTATAAATATTGCTTCTAGTAAAAATTCGTTGAATGAATTTTTCCAACGACATAATCTAAGGTGGATTTTGGTGAGAAAATCCAAAGTGGTCTCAAGTTAGAAAAAGAGAACAATGGTGGCCCTCTCTCGTGATCACAGTCTTACATGAACTGCCTCTCAGTGGAAATGCAGTGAACAAAGGAAGACCTTGCCATTGGAAACACAATGCCTCTTTACATTGTATCAAAAAAGATCATTCCCACCATGCCTTCTACCTTCTAACAGTCATTACTTGGGATTGAAATCTTTGAATCCACATGAAGATTACTGACAACTTTCTCTGTCTATCTGTTGACCAAAAATAATAACCCTAGTTGTAACACGAAGAATAGACATGGTTTGTAAAGACATCTATAACATGTGGCAAATATGTTATTTAGCTTCAGATGTTTTTCCTTCCAGAACAGTCAGTGACATCAACAATAACAACCAAAATTTACAATTGTTTACTCATTTTCTGTATCAGAAATTTCAATTAGCATATCACATGAGCTATCTCTTTTTGTCCTCAAAACAATCCAAGAGGGTTTTTTATGCGAATTGCCTTTAATAAAATTGGTAAGTACTGAGGAGTACATTTGAAGTAATAAGGAAGTTGTATTGATTCATAAATTATTTTCCAGTAAAGTTTATGTTTTGATGCAATCTGGTAAAGCTTTTTTCAGCAACTAAAAAGGAAGACTAAGCTGTGTAAGAAGATTAAAAAAAAATACAGAAAACTGTACTTGAGCACCTTTATTTAGTGAAAGCAGAGTCCTCATTAGGGATTACATGAACACTTCTATTTGATAATATATTGATCTCTCTGGAGAATGTGATAATACAGGTGAATGTGCTATATAATTATTCTTCTGAATTAAAATAATATATCCTAAGATAAGGAATTCTCTAGGTATTTTCCATTTATTCTAGTGTCTTCAGGAACTAAATTTGTATTTGCATAGTCACATCTCTCCTATATACTTTAAATTTAATAAAGTAGATCAATCGAAAATGATTGCTGTAAACTGTAGTATATTATTGTTTGTTAAAGAGATCTTTGCTATATGGGAGAAATATGAGATCTGAGTTGCATCAGAGCTGTTTGCGTTCAACTTGTAAAATACATGGAATCATTAACAGAATAAAAGATATCTCTTTTTAAATCATATTCAAGAACTCTCCACAGTTCAGTCTGGTCAAAGAAAAAAAATACGAAGAAAGAAAGCATCAGAATGTTACAGTGGAATGAATGGTGTATAGTTCTAACTGAGCACCTCAGACATGTCTTCAAGAAGAACGGCTTCTATTGTGTGCCCCTACACTAGTTTTGTCTTTCACGTTAAGATTTATGTTTTATGGATTTGTTTTAAGATACAGGGAAAAGATGCAGTTCTCACCATGGGACATTCTGCTACTTCTTTATCTCTGCCTTTTTCTTTCTCTCTTATTTTTGAGCTATCTCTTTTCATATCAGAAGTCTTACTGAGAGAATTAAAGTATCAAACTCTGTTATTACAGGCGTTTCTTTTTGTTCGAGATAAAATTCAATGATAACTCCCAGGAGAAGTGATGGACAGGAAGGGGAAGAGATTCGTGTTGTTAAAGGGAAAGAAATAGATGATGAAACTTATCAGGTGCCTGAATTCAGTCCCTTACCTCATTTCCCCAAAGTATCATTTATGAAGCGCATAATGGTATTTTGATTTTTTTCTTCTGTCAATGAAAATTTTGTGATACACATATATCATATATGTGTGTATATATGATATACATGAAATATTTATATGAAATATATATGAAAATTTGGTGACATATATCTGTGAATATTTTGTTTGTATAATGATTTGTAAGACAACTGGAGTTTAAGAGCCAAAAAATGCATTTTAGTAGTATATGGTGGTAAACAACTTTTTTTGATTTTCAGGTACAATTCTGGTGGACAACATGCTGATCAAAGGCACTGCTGGAGGACCAGACCCCACCATAGAACTCTCTTTAAAGGACAATGTGGATTACTGGGTGCTGTTGGATCCTGTTAAACAAATGCTTTTCCTGAACAGTACCGGTAGAGTTCTGGATAGAGATGTTAGTGAAAATTTTTCTTTGTTGTGTGTTATAGCAATGTTATAGTTTAAATGTTTGCATGTGTTTATTGATAGACGTTAAATTTTCTTTCTATAATTTGAGCTTATTTCCTGCTTTATCAGCAACAAATTAACTCCTTGAGAAAAGAACTAAAGAAACTAACTTGTGTCTGAGAGAACCATCGTATTTCCCTTTCAATATTCTGAAGAAGCAAAGAGTGTGCAGAATAAAGAGGTTGTAATCTTGAGCAAGTAGGACGAGCACTAACATCACCCATTTGTCTTTAGCGGTGGCAAAGTATGAGAGTGCCACTCTGCTGTGGACCTGAGGACAGAAGTTTGGTGGGGGTCTTCACAGTCAGCTGCCCTTAAAGGCCCTCGGCCTTGGCAGAAGGATAAGGCTCTGACAGTGTGTGTCTGTGCTACAAAAAATGAAAAAGGTGTTAACATCCTAGTCCAGTCATTTTCAAGTACCGTGAAATAAATATTTCATTATTAACAGTCACTAAATTATTAAAGTTATTGCCTATGCCATTTCTGGAAAAGTTAAGAAGTAGATTCATCATGTTATCACTTCTGTGCATCCCATTCTTTGTTGAGGCCGAAGAAGGAAAATGAGGGTGGAGTGATTATAACCAATAATTATTATTGAGGGAGGTGAAGCAGTAATTAATGGGAAAACTCAGAGAGTAGAGCTAAACATGTCTACCCCTAATTCCCCAGTATGAAATATAAATATTACTTTTATTACATTATTGGTCAGGGTTTATGATCCACTTTACAATAGGTGATGGCATAGATAATCCTTTAACTTTCAAGTTTAAAATTTGCAGTCCTTAATAAATTTCTATTTGCCTCTTTTTTTTGGTGTAGTCCTATGTTCTTTACTAATTTTAAATTTTTTGAATTTTTGTGAAATGCTCTCTCTGCTGTCACAGTAGTTTTTCAGCTACATTCAACCAAATATAAAGGCTTTTACTTGAAATTTCTTAACCCGGTGTTCACCAATTTTCTGTGCATAGCTTATCACTGCTGCTAGACAATCAATGAGGTAAATCTGTGCTTTCATGCCAAATCTAACTGCAAATAAAATTATGATTTTATACAATTGTAAAATAATACATGAACAGAAAATGTACCAGAAAATAAAAAGCATGCATACTAAAGCAACTTAAAACTTAGGAAAATGTCATTCAGTATTTACTGTGCCACATATTGCAAGCACATATTTGTTAGTGTATGTATTTATTATATAGGTAACTTTAGTACTTAGTAATTAAATCTGAATTATACCGTGTTGTGTTCTTAGTCTGGTTTTATATGTGATACACATATTTCCAAGTCAATGAATATATGTATTTCTAGTATCATTTTTATTACCTGCATAGTGTTTTATCAGTGAATGAGCTGGGATTATTTTTTCTTTTCCTCCTTGTTATACTGAAGCCAGTACACAAAACCTTGCACATGATAGGATTGTGCTTTACCAGTGAACCACACCCATGACCAAGTGATTTTTTAAAAATATTTTAAAATTTATTTTTAAGGAAATAAAACAAAATAATAAAACAGCAAAGCAAAAAAGTGAGAACAATATTGGATTTCAAAATCAAGACTGAAGGAAATTCCCCATGGTTGCTATATTGCATACTGATACTGAAAAAATCATGCTGAAATAAAAGAGCATGATTTTAAAATATGGAATGATTTTAGTATACATGGAAAGCTATTGTCTTTATAATTTATTATTTTAAAGTTATTTACATTGATTTTGAATAAGAATATTTAATTGGTTGTGCTTAATGCTTCTTTTCTACAATGCTTTCTTCCTACAAAAAATAGATAATTCATTTGAAAAAATTGTTAATGTTCATTTTTACACATAGATCACATTAATAAATAGTATTTCCATCACCAGTGTAATGTATATTTATAATGCGATATTTATATACATGTTTATGATTTTAATTTAAAACATGAATTTAATATGTTTCTCCTCAAGAGCTAAGAACTCATAAAACCACATTGCTGTGGGAGAACTGTATTATGAAAATTACTAAAAGATATATAGTTTCTTTTAATGCACATATATAGGACATTTACCTTAAGTATAATTGTTTAGATTGTCAACCAAATTTTCTGAGTTGTTCATTTTATAAATGGAGTGAATAAATTAAAATATGAATACTCTCAACAGCAAAACAGAACAAATAATTGGGGTATAACTTTTGCCAATTGCTAAACTCCACATAATGACTGCTAAGTTAAAATTAATTTGATTGCTATTTTGGAAAATTGCTCTAAATTTTTTTAATGGAAAGCATTCCACTGAGTTTTTGTCAGTGATTTTTTCTAAGACTATTCTGTTTGATAAAAATTCTTTGGCTTATAAGGAAAACATAAAATTGCTCTTACACAAACTCAGTTTGGTGGGAGAGAATATTAAAATATCAAACAAAGGAAATGTAAGATCATTTGTTTGGGTACAAAATGTAACATTACAAGGAACAGAAGAAAGCTACTTGATCTTGTACCTCATTGTCAGTAGGCTCTATTTTTTCTCGTGTGTATTTTCTACCTTTCTCCCTGAAAGTCAAATTCCTCTGTATATTTATAATTTTGATCTCTAATTTTTTCTTTTGATATTGTGCTTAGAGCTTTTTGATGCTTACTCCAAGCCAGCTTCCTATAAATTTAATCTTTTTAGTATTACTTTTTATATTTTAAATATCATTTTAAGTATACAAATTTACTATTTATTCCAATTGCCTTTCTATCTCCTTACTATTACTTTGTGTTCAGAGATTTCAAGCTCTTCTTTTCCAGTTATTCTGAAATATGATAGACTATTGTTGAACATAGATCCTCCATTCTTCTATAGAATACTAGAACTTATTAATTTTATCTGATTGTATTTCACTGCCTGCTATCCACTGTTCCATTAGCTGAACTTTCTTTCACCTTTCACATTCTCTAGCAACCAATATTGTATACATCGAGATTGACTTTTCTACTATCCAGTGGGGAGAAAGAATATTCAGTATTTGTTTTTCTGTGTCTGACTTACCATAATTCCCTTTAGTTTCATCCACCTTATTGCAAATAACATTCTTTTAATGGTTAAATAATGATCCATTGTATATATGTGCCATATTCTTTTTATTCACTCATCCAGTGATAAGTCCCTAGGCTGACTCTTTAGCTTAGCTATTATGAATAGTGTATCAATAAAATATGAATGTGCTGGTTTCTTTTTGATATGCTGACATCATTTACTTTGGTTGTGAGCCAAAGTAGCTCTACTTTTTGCTTTCCATAAAGGGTGTATTAATAACAATCCCTCCAACAGTGTATGACAGTTTCCTCCTCACATCCTTCCCAGTATTTGTTGTGCTTTATCTTTTCTACCAAAGCCATTGTAATTAGGCTTAGATGTTGTCTTACTGTGGTTTTTAACCAGGAGTTCCCTGGCAGGAAATGTAATTCAGCAATTTTTCATGTATTTGTTGTCTACTTGAATTTTTCCTTTTAAGAAGTGTCAACTTATATTCTTTGCCTATTTTTAATTAGGTTGTTAGTCTTTTAAGTGTCTTATATATTCTGGATATTAATCCTTTGTCAGATGAATGGTTTTCAAAAATTTCTTCCTTTTCTATAAATTGTCTTTTACTGTGCTTATTGTTCCTTTACTATGCTGAGCTTCTTTAGTTTGCCATAATGCTATTTCTCTATTTTTGCCTTAGTATCTTTACTTTTGGGGATTTATCTAAAAATGGTCTCTGTATTTATGACTTGAAGTATTGAAATGTTTCCCTTATGCTTTCTTAATGCAGTTAGTTTCAATCTTAGCTTTAGGTCTTTCAATTTTGAGTTTATTGTTGTGTGAGTAAAGAGACAGGGGTCAAGTTTCAGTCTGCTAATGTGAATATCATATGAAGAGACTTACCATAGTCCTGCTTGCACATGTGTGTAAGTTGTCTTTTTTTTGGAAGAGAAAGAATAATATAATATTTATTGCCTTGAATTATAGTCAAAAAAAGTATAGGGTGACTGGTAGATCTGTATGCAGTTATACCCATCTGTCCAGCAGTAACAAGCAGAAATTTTATTTTCCAGGGGAAATGTTCCAAATCATACTTTCTACAGTTCATTCATTGAGTCCATCAATAGCCCTTGATACATAGAACTAAAAGCAATTTTAATGTAAACAAAACTATCTTTAACAGTTTTTTAAAGTAATCTAACAAAAATAATGCTTTTAAAAGAAATATCTGAAGATAAAAGTCACAAATAAAAACACCAAGCCCCAAACACTTTTACTTTAATTATAAAACATTTATATGAGATCATATGAGTATGAACTGATTGATTATTTTCAAACTTCATCCATAAACCTTTCCCTGATGGTCAACATTATTTGTTCTTGTGTCATTCTATGTAGTAATGTTACATAAATTATTGCACTATATAAAAAAAGAAACTATAAAATTGTTGTCAGAGTTTTCAAGGGAAAAGACTTAATACAAGGCACATAATTCATGGGATTATTTTATAATATTCAACCAAAAAGTCAATGTAAAAGAGTGTGGGAGGTTTGTATATACACTAGAGATCCAAAGAATCCAAAGGAGCAATTTTGTTTATGATTTTGTTTTGTTTTGTTTTGTTTCTCAGCCTTTTGGCTAAGATCAAGTGTAGTATCTGTTCTTATCAGTTTAATATCTGATATGTCCCCTATCTGAGGAAAATATATTAAATGGATTTTTGGAGATGGGAGATGGAATAAGAGCTTGCTCCATCCACTCCACACATTGACCTGGTATTGCTGTACCTCTAGGAATGGTGCACCCCCCGGGGGGAAAAATATAATCCAAAGGAGGGCCTGGATCCCCCAATGATGTCCTAGAGAAGTCCAGTTAAAGACATAGAGCGTATGGAAATGTCCTCCATGAATCCAACTGGAGACCTAGTGCGCTTTATAATGTCTCATGCAAGTCTATATCAAGGATCTGCACTGGGAAGGCACAAAGGTCAGTGGAGGAAGCTAGGAAGTTATGACAGTGGAATGAAAGAATTAGACCAGCACGTGAGGAATCTGCCCCCAGCCAGGAAGTGACCCTCAAGGTAAGGACCAGAGCTCCCCCTAAAAGAACAGCAGCCATCCTCAGTGACAGAGAGGATATGAACTCCTCTGAGAACAGTTGAGTGCATATCAGTAAAACAAGTGCAAAAAGCTTCTCCAAGAGAATCAACAGTGCACCATCTTTCCCTCCTGTTCTCTCCTTTTATGTTTCTGCCAACAATCCACAGGTGGGCCTTCTACACTCAGCACCATACCGATTCAGTTCATGTGGGTGTTACAAATTGACCATTAGTTAATCTGTCACAAAAAATCCATAGTCAAAAATTTTAAAATGACCAAAATATGTTTGTTGGGTAAATGAAAAGACTTTGTAATAAAGGAACATCATGTATGAATGCTAAATTGTTATCTCAAGTGGCCAATATTCTTTAATTAATATTGGACATGAAACACTGGTTGAGATAGCATCAGTTATTGAAGTATTAAGAAAAATATCATTGTGGTACACTCCTGTTATACTTATCACAATACTCTGGGTACAACTTTAGAAGTGTTTGAACAGAGATAAACGGTATTCATGATACTACCAAAGTCTTAGTTTCTCTTCATTCACAGTAACTTTGAACACTTTGCCCAAACCATTACCCGTCTAACTGCTTAAATTTAGTAGCCTTATATCCATATGGTATTTTTATGTGAATCTATTGGTATAATATTACTACAAACTTCCATGGTTCTCACATGGACTGTAAAATAATATCTTAATTGTTTGAGTGTCTTTATTTACTCACCGTTTTCTAGATTTAGTGCCCCAAATGAGTTCTGATCTTGGTAGTAACAATTTTTTTTTTCATTGCAAACTATCGTTTTAATTATAAACCATTGTAGTCCTTTATTCAATCTGTACTTTGTCTATATAATTTACTTTTTAGAAATATGTTGCTTGTTATCTAGGAAAATCAAACTCATTTCTGTCTCTTAAATGCAATTTAGGTTTTTTTCTTTCCATGTTTTCTTTGGTATTCTTTCAAAAATAACCTTTGAAATCACCTTTGCCTAGTAATATAAGTTAAATTTTTTCTACAAGTAAAGGGGATGCTACATGTCATTCTTTATATAAAGTCATTCCTAATGTAACAGTGGAATGTAATTTCTTGCTCTATATTTCATAACCTCTAAACATTCATTGTAATTGTTTATGCTCATTTCTTCTCTATTTCATAGGACATATACTTTATGCTCCAGGACTGATAACAATCAAAAACCATGTAAAACTCTACATGAAACAAAATGTCTACTATTAAATAATCTGAACATCTTTAATAATTCATGGTGATAAATATCTACAAATGTATCTAAATATTATAGATACATAAATATATCTTTAATTTGATATTCTCTTCTTTAAATGACTTCTATAAATATGTCATTATTCATCATGACATTTTGATTTGTAAGGAACACACACATCTTTGATGCCATTTCCTTTAAATTTATTTTTTATTTAAAAACATTTTCTAAAGACACTGTGTCTTATTTCCATTTTATTCACCTTTATTTGTGGAATTATGAAGATTCTTCATTTTTCAAAGTACAGTAAGCACAGAGGAAGAAAACACTAACAAAAACTATTCATTCATGTGAGGGTTCAATGTATTTTGCCTGAATGATCAATAATTTAGCATAGCTCAAAAATTATTACAATCTAAATAATGAATGTTCTAAAACATTGAACATTCCAAGTAATGTAATTTCTAGAAAATCTCAATTCCCTTTAAATTGAAGATGAGTGCTGTGCAGTGCTAGTATTATGTTAACCTTCATTTTTTGAAATTAGGCGCATAGTTTACATTTCTAGGTATATATGAGTGGTACTTGTTTTAAGAAACTATACCAGTACAGGCTGTACACTTTTTTTTCTTCTTTGCTTCATAAACTAAACAATAAAGGAGGACTTCAAAAGGTAAAATTACCACAACTGATTTTTGTCACTAAACCAGATTCATTTCTGTCTCCTAAATGCAATTTAGTTTTTTTTTCTTTCCACACTTCCTTTCAAAACTAACCTTTGAAATCACCTTTATCTAGTAATATAAGTAAAGATGTGTTACATGTCATTCTTTAGGTAAAGCTCTTTCCTCATAGTAACATTGGAATGTAATTTCACTTAAAGATAAACCAAAATTGTGCTAATGAATTTCTAAACATTCTGGAGTCTCTAAGCTCTTA
>RJWM01040467.1:0-15464 GCA_004363535.1 Dasyprocta punctata
AGCCATTCTTTCTGAGATGATATGCTGTTTTAACTTGTGTTATGATTGATACATTGTGTCAACTTGAGAAGTTTAGTAGTTTAACTAAGAGACTCAGCAGGAAGCCAGGATCCTTACTTTGAAAATATCCTCATCCTCTGCAAGAGGAGAGCACAGAGATTTTGTGAAAGCTACACCCAGCCTGCAGGGGGATGATGACCTGTGTACAACATAAAGGAAGAAAAGAGGCTTGCTCTAGCCCCTTTTTACCCTGACTGCTTTTGCTTTTGCTGGCTGCTGCCTTGAAGTGTTGCCCCTGAGCCATGCCACCCTGCCTTGCAGCCAGCTGATTATGGACTGAAACCTCCAAAACTTACAAGCTAAATAAACCTTTTCTTCCTTCATTTTGGGTGTTGGGTATTTTGTCCCAGCAACAAGAGAAAAGTAAAAGTAACCAAAACAACTTGTGTATCTCTAACGGCCAATGATGTTGAACATTTTTTATTTGGCATTTCTACTTCATCTAAGAATTGGCTATTTCAGATGCCCATTTTTGGGTTGGGTCTTTATATTTGGGGTTCTGATTTTTTTTGTGTTCTTTATATATTCTATATAGTAGTAATTTGCCTGAGGAATAGCTGGCAAAGATTTTTTTCCCACACTGTGGCTTATCTCTTCACTCAGTCAGTGGTTTCTCTAACTGCACAAAAGCTTTTTAATAAGATGAGATCCCAGTTGTTGATACTACGTAGTATTTTTCTGGTGGTCTGGTTTTTATTCATAAAGACTTTGCCTATACCAATGTCTTAAAGAGTTCTACCTACTTTCCCTTCCAGTAGGTTAAGTGTTTTTCTTTTAATATGCAGATATTTGATACATTTAGATTTTAATTTAGGGCATGATGATAGACATGAGTCTAGTTTTAGACTTCAGCACCTGAAAAGTTATTTTTTCCAGCACCATTTATTAAAAGGCTTTCTCTTAGGGAATCTGTTTGGCACTTTTGTCAAAATAAGTTGGCTAAGTGTATCTGGAGATGTTTCTGCATCTTCCAGTGCTTTCCATTGATCCTCAGGTTGATTTTTTTTTTTTTTTAATCACAGTAGTTTGTAGTATAATTTCAAGTCAGGAATTGTCATGACCCTACCTTGCCACAGTTTCCCAGAATTTCGTTTGTTATTCTAGGTGTCTTCTGGTTCCAAATGAATTCTAGGATTACTTTCTCTAAATGTGTGAAACACAATGCTGGAATTTTGTTTGAAATTGCATTAAATACATAAAGCAATTTTGAAAGTATGTCCATTTTCACTGCATTGGTTCTTCTGATATTCTCTTCAGTCTCCTTTCTCAGAATACTATAGTTTTCAATGTAGAGGTTTTCAATGTAGAGGTTTTTACTTCCTTTACTAGATTCATTACTAGTTATTTCATTTTTTTTGATGCTGTTATGAAAGATGTTGTCTCCCTAATTTCTTTCTCAGTGAGTTTGCCATTCATTTATAGGAAAGCTATTGATTTTTGAGTGTTGACTTTGATTCCAGTAACACTACTGAATTTGGTTATTAAATCTAAAAATCTTTTGGTGAAATTTTTGACATTTGCTGTATAGAGTGTCATGTCATTCACAAATAATGATAATTTGATTTCTTCCTTTCCTATTCTTATTCCTTTTATTTCCGTCCTTTGTCTAATTGCTCTGGCTAGTGTTTCCAGAACTATATTGAAGAGGAGTGGTGATGGTGGACATCATTATTCCTGATTTTAGAGTAAAACCTTTCAATTTTTGTTCTTTATTATGATGTTGCTTGTTGGTTTTTAATAATGGCCTTTATCAGATTTAGATAAATACAATGTATTCCAATTCTCTGTGGAGTTTTCATCACAGATGGGTGTTGGATTTTGTCAAATATTTTTTCTGCATCTTTTGAGATAATCATGTGGTTTTTGTCTTTGACTCTGTTGACAAGGTATATTACATTTATTAATTTGCATATGTTGAAGTATGGCCTTCATCCCTGGGGTGAATCCTACTTGGTCATGGTGTATAATCTTCTTGATAATTTGCTGCATTCTGTTGGCCAGTATCTTGAAGATTTTTGCATCTATGTTCATTTGGGAGATTGGCCTATAGTTCTATTTTTTGATTGGATTCTTCTCTGGTTTTGGCATAAGAGTAATACTTGCTTCCAGAAATGAATTTGTGGGTATTGGTTCAAATTTCATTAAGCAGTTTCATCAGCAGTAGAACTTAAAAGAATCATATCCCTCAAATTTAAAAGTGGGCATCTTAAATGAATAGACAATTCTTCGATGAAGTACAAGCAGTAAGTGAATATATGAAAAAAATGTTCAATATCTCTGGTCATTTGAGAGATGCAAGTTAAAACAATGCTGAGATTCTCACTCCAGAAAGAATGGATATTATCAAGAAATTAATCAATAACAAATGCTCACAGAGTTGTATGGAAAAAGAACTCTTTTCCAGTCTTGGTGAGAGTGTAGGCTATTGCAACTACTGTGAAAATCAGTGTGGAGTTTCTTAAAAAAAACTGGTACTATTGATTCCATTTGAGTCATTCATGTCCCTTCTTAGTATTCTCCTGAACGAATTAAATATACCATACCAGCCGGGCGTGGTGGCACACGCCTGTAATCCCAGCACTCGGGAGGCTGAGGTAGGCGGAGCGTTGTGAGTTCGAGACCGGCTTGGGCTACAACGCGAGCACAAGGCCGGCCTGCGCTACATAGTGCGACCCTGCCTCAAAAAACCAGGGCTGGGAGTTTGGCTCAGTGCCTTAAGCGTCTGCCCTGGCAGGTGCGAGGTTGTGAGTTCAATCCCCGGTGCCGCAAAAAAAAAAAAAAAAAAAAAAATATACCATACCACTATGATATATACACACCCATGTTTAGAGCAGCACTGTTTATAATAGCTAAATGTTGGACACAACACAAGTGCCCATCACCTGAGGTATGGATAAAAAATATGTGTTTTTTAAAAATACAGTGAAATACTATTCAGCCATAAAGAAGGGTAAACTTGAGACGTATCTCCACTCCTAGAACATACATTTAAGTGAAATAAGTTTGACTAAAGTGTGCAAATATCACACAGTTTCTCTGGTGTGAGATACTGAGTGAGTAAATAGGAAGCAAATTGTATAAAAGGTAATGTGTAATAGGAAGAAATTGTTCAAAAGAAAGGTGAACTAGGGAGGGGAAGGGAGATAGAATGAAAAGGAAAAGAAGAAAAAAAGAGTATATACCTTTAAGTGAAATAAATTGTGCATACATGATTAAATATCACAGTGTTTTTCTAGTGGAAGAAATTAAAAAGGTTAATAAAGACCAAAATGGATAATAGGTACTGAGAATTAGGAAGAAAATATTCATATGAGAAGGGAAAGAATGGATAGTGGAGGGGGAGAAGGAAGGAAGGGAAAAGTGAAAAAATAATGATAAAAAAAATGGAAATGAAGATTTATAAATAAGGAGGGAAAGAGAGGTTGAAGGGAAAAGAGGGGATTGGTGAAAAAAGAAGAACAAAGAAGGATCATGTGCAGGTATAAACTTTCTCTAATGAATGAGATCATTATTTATATCTAAAATGTACCAATAAAATTAATTTAAAAAATGAAAATTGATTTTACAAACCACATTTTGCAGAAAAATATTAGTACTCAATAACAGATTTTAATTTTTTTGGAACATTTTTTGTCTGATTAATTCATATTTCAAATTGGTAAATATAAGTATTTAAATATATAACTAACAATCCATGACATAAATTTTAATTTTCACAAATTTTCATTTACACTATTGTGTTCTCGGTTTGTTATTTTTCATCAGAGTAAAGACATGTCACACATTTATAACAACAGTTGGAATTTTTTAAAAAGTGGAAATGGGAAGAATCAGAGACTCTGTAATAGTTACAAATTTTATGGCCTGATTTAAAGAATTGTATTTATTCATTTAACAAAAGGCATATCAGTTTTCAGTCTAGACTTTGTTTCATGTATTAATTACATCATCACCATAATCATCTTCACTCTTGATCAATAGAAAAGAAAGGTCAGAAGCATGGTTTTGATGAGTTTGGGGATCATGTTAAGAAAGGACAAAGTGTAAGTTATAGGTTATCCTCTATTTAGGAGCAGAGTTGTTTTAAAATTTAGTATTGTACATTTAAAATGTGTGAAATATACTTTCATTATTAAGTAGATCTGATTTCGTAGTATCTAAGTTCTAGCACAAAAAATAAATTTAGAGGCAAACAGAAGCTTAACTACTATCTTTGTTTTTTAACTAATTCTGCCATCTAAGAATGTTCCTTTCCAGGCAGTATACTTTATAAACCACCTCCCTCTAAACTTTTCAAATTAATTTTAGGTTCTTCACATAAGATCATTGCTATGTTTTTAATATTCTCTTCAAAACTGTGATGATATTTAATTGTTATTGTAGCAATATTAATGGTTGGTACCATTAAAGGTGATTAGATCTTGGGGGCACCAGGCTCCAGTGTGAATAATAACACGGAGTGAGATAACGATAAATGAGAGACCATGTCCCCTTTTCTTGTTTTGGTCAGGAGTGTGCCCGCTTAATCTTCTGCCATTGTCCCAAAGCATGAATGTCTTTAAAAGACATTTTTGCCTACAAAATCATGCATTAAAGAATTGCATCTATTGTTTATAAATTACCCAATCTGTAATAGCCTCTGACAGCAAGGAAAAACAGGTGAAGTCAGTTAGTTTCATTTCTGAATTTTGAAATATGAAATTCCTCTATGGTAAGTTAATTCATGCCACTTATAACTCCATTACTTTTAACACTATTATCACTTTGATGTTATTGCTGCTGCAATTGCACTGATCTAAAGTTATCAGAGTGACGAGACAAACTGTTATATTGGACTGCAGTCTTACCTTTGATATTCATTTATTCATATAATCATCCATTCATTTCAAAAATGTATAATTATTGAAAATCTTGTCTATGTAAGATATTGTTGTAAATACTAGAGTATGAAGGGAACATAAATTTGAGTTCCTGACATACAATAATATATCCAAGAAAAGCAAAACATATTTATGGACATTTTAGGTCCAAATACATAGTAAAATGAAGTATACTGAGGAGTAGTAATAGGAAGGTAAAGAACCTTGGAATTCAATGTCAGGTGTAATACAACCAAGGCATCTTGATGCCAATTGTCAAACTAGATTATTAGCTCCTACTTGGCAAGGTACAGAGAGTTTAGTAAAAAAAAAAATCTAGACATGATCAAGTACTCAAACAAAAAGATACTAGGAGTTCAGGAAATTAGAAATCTGCAAGTCCTGTCAGAAATTCTAGAAAAATTTCATTGACAGAAAGACAACTGTATATACAAATAGATTTAAAGTATGTATGTAAGATGGCTGCAAAACAAATTCTTTGGATTTTGTCCAAAAAAAATTTGCTTTTTTATTAAATAGCCTTGCTTTTTTCAGAGGTGGATGTTTTATACAAAGTTAGATTAAAATGAAGCTTATGGTAAATGGTTGTAACACAGAAAGTAAAAGCAAGATAGTTCTACTTCATGCATTAAGAAAATAAAAAATGTTATTTGAGTATATTTTCCTAATTTACATATTAGTTAGCAAGTGATTTTACTACTTTGAATTCAAAATTCTGTAAGAATTATAATACCACTTTTATTTTTTCTTTCATTTTTTAATTTTTTGGTCATCAGCTTTGCTATCTGAGAATTTTATAATGAAAAACCCAGTTTTGACTGGTCTGAATCTCTTTAGTGAAGATAGAATGCAATTATTTCCCTTTCTTCAAAATGATGCATTTTATAATTGATGACAGTTACCACTTCATCACTTTCAACAAAGTAATAAGTTGTCATTTTGCATTTCTGTATAATCTTTAAGAAACCTCATAACTATTCACTCCAGTCAGTGATATCTTATACCTCCTTCTAAAGATTCATGCTTCAATTCTTGTAGATAGTTTAAAAACCTTTTTTAA
This sequence comes from Dasyprocta punctata, assembly GCA_004363535.1. Taxonomy (NCBI): domain Eukaryota; kingdom Metazoa; phylum Chordata; class Mammalia; order Rodentia; family Dasyproctidae; genus Dasyprocta; species Dasyprocta punctata. The sequence continues at coordinate 6,001 of RJWM01040467.1, forward strand.
AAGGAAAAATATTGTGTGAACCATTCTGCCACCTGATTTGATAAAAATTAGAAAGAATAAAAATATTTTTTGTCTAAATAAATTTGCACAATATTGATTAGAACAAGTTACATTGTGGCTTTATTTTAAACCTTTGATATGAACATCTGGGAATCATTTTGTCACAGTAACCTTTGTTCCTATATTTTCCTTTTCTTCATTAAGAAGTTTACAGATAAAAGTAGAGGATATATGTGAGAATGGGGGAAATATGTAATTATTTGATGATCCTTTCCAAAAACTTGGGCCTGCCATTTAATTAATGGAATATAATATGAAAGATTTTGAGGGTACATGACAATATGCTTTGAAAAAAAATAAACGGAGAATAATTTTGTTTTTTCCAGAGTGAGATTCCTTTGACTATGGCAGCAAAATATTCTACATCCATGTTTACCAACATATGAAATTTGTAGATAAAACCTGATTAATATATATAGAAGCAGCCAGAAGCCTCTCAAAGTATATTGTGCACTAATCAGAGCAAGGAAATACAGTAAGATTTTGAATTTAAATTTAAGTAAAATTAGAAGCACCACAAAATTGCTGCTGAGGAGGACACAAGTAACTTTGTTAGCGATTCCATAATCCTTTTCATCAGTTCCTTAAAAATCAAGGAAAAATAAACACATTCAATTGAAATAAATGCAAAATGTATAGTATGCAAATTCAGCTTCAAAATAACTTCTTTTACAACTGAATTGTACCCACTATATCTTTCATATCAGAATCAACCACTGCATGGGGCCGGGGCCTTTACAGGGAGAGTAGTAATCCACTGCACATGAAATTCAGGAGGACCTACAGGTACAACTGCCACCCCAAAATAAGCTGGATATAGGTTAGAGGTCCACATTTTCTACACTCACTCTGTATATTTTAGTAATGCATTATACAGGAGACTCTAGAAATGTGGAATGATCCTTTTCTTAAGGGGAAATAGTCTATGAAGTCTGGAAGAACAATTCTGTCACTTCTGTAGTATAGAACCTGAATACAGAATTGAAACATTAAAGAAAATAAAGATATTGGGCACTTGCGTTTGAAAGACTTAAATTGTGTTAATTACTATTCTCTCATTGCTGAGACAAAACACCTGATGTCCAAAGTTAAAAGAAGGAAAGGTTTATTTAGTTCACAGATTGTAAGAGCAAAAATTGAGAGGAGCAAGCTTCCTTTCCTTCCTTGTATTATATATAGGCTACCCACGCTAGGGCAGGTGTAGCACTGACACCACCTCTTTGCCCCTTCTCTTGTGCAGGAGGAGGACTTTTACAAAGTGAGAACCCTGGCTCCCTGCTGAGTTGAGCTGAAAATACTGTAACTCTATTTCTATTAGGGTAATTTTCATATTAGTTTATTACACTGCAAAGTTTTGAGCACAAAAGTTTGTATTCAAAACTTTGTAGTGTAACAAATGCAGTGTAGTGAATGCAGCAGTATTAAAAAGTAATGTTTTCTCTAATTTCAGAATCTTAATTTGGCTGTTAGCATAGAATCATTCTTTTCTATTTTATAAATCAATGATCTCCATTTTCACATTTGATAAGTTGAAGACCAGGTTTTTTTTTTTTCTGTTTTTAATAAAACATTCCTTTCTTGTTCAGGAATCTTCAGAGCACTAAATCCTGAGAACTATATTATAGTGTAGAGGGTAATCTTTTTCTTTTCTACTCTTTGCAAGAGAAGCTATACAAAAACACAGTGGAGTGGCGGTTCTTTGCATACACAATATGCTGAACAATCATAGCAGACTCCTATTTACAGTAAATGATGATGAACTGAAAAGATGATCCTGTTGGAATCAACTCCTCTTGCTCTTACCTGATTGATTAATAGAGTACATGTTTGGTTTAATTGATCAGTAATAAAAGCAAAATAGATGACATTATGTATAATGTACCTTGAAATTTGTACTTCTTGCTAAAAATGGAGAGAAGTTTTATTTTTTCTAAACTTTGGCAATGTAGTTCAAGTAAATGAAACTTGAAAATTAAGAAATATTCTGTATAATGATAAATACATTTATTTTTCAGAAGAATATAAAAATATATCTACACACAATTTTATAAATTTTGATGGTTTTCTCCAACTGTCCTTGTTGAAACTTGAATACTTATTTCATATTGATTTATATTTTTTCTTGATTGTACATTTCATGAAACAGATACCAAATTTTCTAATTTTAATAAGTTTGTAAAGGAAGTTAATATAACAGAGCAACTTTCATACCTACTTAGTCAAAGAATTCTATCATCTCCCTTATCCCTACCAAATACTCCAGTTAGTATGATATTTTCTCCATACAAAATGGACCTTAGAGAATTTTTTTTTATCTTCTGGTCTGGTATAAAAGGGGCACTGATCACCTCCTATAGGGACAGGGAGTGTCCTTTATCCATGTGATATTCACTTCCTCTTTTAGCGTCAGGAAACTTTGGCAGTTGCACTGTGAGAATGAAGACACTCAAATGTTTTATTTGTTTATTTATTTACTTATTTATTGGACAACAGGAATGAACCTCAGGACCTCATGCTTGCTAGGCAGTTGCTGCACTACTGAGCTATACACCCAGGCTAGAATTCTCCAGGTTAGAATCAACATTAATTCTGGGACTCCCCACAATGTGAAACCACAGTTCTCTGAACATGTAGAAATTGTCTCTCACATCATATCAGTCTTCCCAAACAAAGTGACAGAATTGTATTTATTTTTACTCATTTTATTTTATTTTATTTTTTGGTACTGGGGATTGAACTTACAACATCACACTTACTAGGCAGGCACTTATGCCACTGAGCTAAATCCCTGGTCAGAATTATATACCGAGTGAAAGAGACAGAAAATATTTAGAAGAGCTCAGTCTTAGTGCTATATATTCATATTTTCTGTTCTGTTTCTTGCACCAAGTACAGTCCTTTCTTCTCTTAATTTGACTTTTTAAAAATCATATTTCTCCTGAATTTCTTTTATTCCTTTGCTTTCTTTCTTGTACAACTATTAGATTTGAGAAAAAGAAAAGTTAAACATTTAAATGCACCTTCATATTTATACATTCATATTTCATTCTCATATTATTTCATCAAGGACTGAATCAAAACATGAGAAAAAACTTTTCTCATTTTTTGAAAAGATATGAAGGGGAGACTTGCACACCAGGAAGAGAATCAAGAAGAAGCTAAACCCTTCCTGTGAGCCAACCAGCACTCAGGCTAGGAGACAAGAAGTGCCAAACAATTTCCCCACCTCCACCCTGGAAAGCAACCAGCTGATTCAGAGGAACACAGGCTGAGATGACAGCTACTGAAGTTAAAGAAAAAAACAAAAAACTTAATGCCTGTATGGTTTCATTGAGTCTGCAGGCCTAAAGCTGGTAGTCTGATCATCTATTTAGAGGATAACAATATGCAATATAGCAATGACAGGAGATTTCCTTCTAAAGGTTGTAGCCATCGTGAATTCCCTATTATCTTGTTTTAAAGTCTTGTGTCATTTTCATTGTTTTGTTTTGTTTGGTTTTATTCTGTTTCGTTTTGCTTGATTTTATTATATCTGATGGCATGGGCAGCTATTTCAAAGACAATAAGTAGTCATTATTGATTTCCTATTACACTGCTTTGAAGTCCTGTGTCACTTTTACTATTGGGTTTTGGTAGGCTTTATTCTGTTTTATTTTGTTTGGCTTTGTTCTCTTTAAAATATAAAAGTTAAAATTAAAAATTAAATAAAATAAAAAGATATTAAGGGGAAACAAGAGGGAAGGCAAAAAAGGGGGAAGTAAAAATGATTACAATGCAACATGCATATATATAAATTCCACAAATGTGTATCACAAGCACATGCTAACAAAAATAGATAGGTATTATCATATTTGATAATCTCTTCATTATATTTTCATGGTTAGCTACAGTTCAGTGACATCAGATATTTCAGTAGGGTTTGTACATATAATGGTTCACCATGGTTCAAACACATAAATAAACTTGCAAACAGTTCAAAATTATAATGTGATTTTAAGTATAAATTTCCATTCTAATAATTATAAAACATTTAAAATCATTGTCTTGAAAATAATTCTTATTTTTGTCATCAAATGATATTTAGAAATATTATTTACCAGCACATTTGTATCAAAATAATCTAAGTCTGGAATGTAGAGTAGATTTCGTATTTAAAGAGTTAATAGAAGTGAACAGAAGATGCCACCGGTTTTAAAAGAAAGAAGAGGAAAACTGCACAGTGAATAAGCCTCTGACACAAAAGTTACATGTTATGCAACATTGATTCTTAGGTGGAAAGCAATTATGAGAAACAAGATCAAAGTTTGGTAGTAGCAAATCAAAGTTTACTGGAACATCTGCAAAGCATGCCACAGCTGCCAGAGGAAACAGAGTACTACTAAGAAATTCTTCTCAATTACTGATGTTAATTAGAAGATGTCTATGTTGAAACTTATATATAAATAAATGAAGTCCATCAATGACTATTCCTGATTTCACCATTGATAAATCTCCTATGTGCTTAAAGAAAGGCAAAGATGTTTGTTTGTGGAAAAAGAGATCAAGGAACAGATTGGTCATAGTGAGTCACTTTCTTTGAAAGTAATAATTAAACCTAAATTTTTAATGCAAATTAGAAAAAAAAATGTTTGCGTAATTATTGTTCTTGAAATTATCCAATGCGGAATCATTATGCCTCATCAATTTATTATTTAAAATACATTCAGAAAATTTATACTGGTGTGATATGACCTTATTTCAAGATACTTTCATCATTTTTTGACTCTAGAAATAAAAACATAAATCATCAACCTGCAAATATTGTACCTTTTTGTATTTTTTCTAACTTTTGGAATAATCATAGAGGGTGTCTTAGTAACTTTTCTCATTACTGAGACAGAACACTTGACATCCAAAATTAAAGCAGGAAAGACTTATTTGACTTATACTTTGTAGAGGTTCTTGTCCATAATCTTTTGACAAGGCAGGACAACACAACAGATGATGGCATGATAAAAGGAAATAGTCTGTAATATGACAGTTAGAAATAAGTAGAAAGCAGCATCCTGCCTTCATTCTGCCTCTTTATATTGCACTCAAAGTAAAAGTCTTTATATTCCACCTGGAATAAAAGCCACAAATGCCCAGGTTGGGGTTTCTATCTTCAGTAATAATTTCAATCAGTGGAATTAATTTAGTAACATGCACCCTTAATCTCAGTGTCACACATCCTAGATCTAGCCATCCTTAAAAATCCCACCAATGACTGCATGAGGCTTTGTGGGGACATCTAGATACAAGTTGTAGCATAGGGTCATTGTTATGTACACAATGACACCAATTTATTAACAATTCAGGTGTCAAATAAAGTTATGGAAGAAAATCTAATTTATAAAATGTGAACAATAAAAGTTTAGTATTTGTATCTATCAATTCTGCCAATATGACCCATATCTATTCAATTAGAACAATTAATTTATCCCTTTTGTGTACCAATAGAATTAACTGGTTATTTAACTCAGTCAAAAGAATTATTTGTAAGTTAGTCTTTTTTATCTCAAAGGTATTATTCCATAAAAGCATTATTAATACCAATTTTGAGGGTATCTTTTCCAGTTGAGAAACATTGAACCTATGATATATTATCACTGATATTTTAGGAAAAAGAAAGTAGTGAGTATATTTTGTGGATAAGGATATTTTTCAATTGTTTTCTTACTATTGCATAGTGTAGATAAGATAGAATCCTACCTATGTCACTCATTAAAGTTCATATTTTTTCTCTACTTTGGAGCACTTTGATTGTTGAACTTGGGTTTATTTCTTGACGTAGGCTGTAAAATGGTTTTTACCCCAGCAAATATTCTTGTTAAGTTGAAACAGACACTATTTTTTTTATCTTGACAGCATTTCTGCGCAAAATACTTGAATAAAATATTAATGGAATGATTAAGAAACTAGTAAAATTTGGAGCAAGCAAAATACATTATGACTGTATAAATGTTAGAAATCAAACTATCTTAGATGTAGCACCTTTTTGAAATACATGAACTCCTTTCAGCAGCCACAGGGGACTGCAAAGAAGTGTTGACTGAATTGACAACATTTTTGCCATGTGTTTTGTTCATTCAGTTTCAGAAGTAACTGTGGTAAATACAATAAATAGTGAGGGTATCCAACAGTTTATCAACCTGGTCTACTGGAATGTGTTTATTTTAATCAAAATAGTCTTTACTGTTACAAAAGTATAACTATAAGCAATAAAATATAATATTAAACACACATAAAGAAAGTGATACACACATATAAAATATTAAGAATGTGTCACACACATATATGTGTCTGCACATTCTTAATACCTAAGGATGGTGGTTCATTGAGCACACAACTGAAAATATTTTGATACTTAAAACAAGTGGTGAGAAAGGTTTGGGAGCTTGACTGAGTTAATGAAATCAATATATTGTAACACTGTTTTTAAAAAGCATAAAGAACAAAAGGCATCCTTGAAGAAAAGATTTTACCTAAAGATGAAGCTATCTACAACAAAAACTTACAAGTGTCAACTCAGAAAAAAAATAAAAATTTTGAAAATGAAAAGACACAGACACAAAATGCAACCTCTGACCTCCAACCCACCCAGAACAAATCCTAGAGACAAAAAGATACAGGAAAATGGAAGACACACACCAGAAATTTCTGAAATGATAGCAATCAAAGTAAAGAAAAAAATCTAATAGAGGACAATAGAGGAAATAGATGAGAAATAATTTCTCAGGTTAAAAAAGGAAATGACAACAATCATAAAAGAATTGCTCAGCAAATCTAGAGTAGAGACATATGAAAATAGAAAACAGTAGGAAGATGATGGAAACAATGAATGATCAATATAGGAAAGAAATAGAATGCATGAAATAGATTCAAACAAATATCTAAGGAAATAAAATATTCTATAGAAAAGTGGCAAAACTGCTTGAATGAAGCTGAAGATAGACTTTCATACCTTAAAGACATGATCATGGCTAGTGATCAAGAAAAGAAAAATCTTTTAAACATAACAAAGGATCAGGTAATAATTTAAAAGCTACAAGATGGTGCAAAGAAAAATAATCAGACTGGTGTCAGTGAAAAAGCAAGAGTCAGTACAAATGACATGGAGAATCTATTCAAATAAGTAATAGAAGAAAATTTCACAAGCATGGGAAAAGAATCTGATATACATGGAAGCATATAGGACTCAAAATAAGCCATAACCAAAATAAATCTACAGCCAGACATATAATAATGAAGAGCCCAGAAATCCATGACAAGAAGAGAATGTTAAAAGCTGTTAGAGAAAAGAAATAGATCAACTATAAAGGAAAGCTGTCTTAGTTACCTTTCTCTCGTTGCTGAGGCAAAATACCTGATGTCAAAATTATGGAAGGGAAGGTTTATTTCTTACAACTTTTGGAGGTTTCAGTCCACACTCAGTTGACTGCAAGCCAGGGTGGCATGGCTCAGGATTAGCCATCCATGGCAGCTGCAATCAGCAAAATAAAAGCAAAAGAAAGAGAAGACACACCTTCTTCCCACCCTTACACTGTATACCGGATCCACCCCTGGGCGAGTGCAGCACTCACACCACCAATCCCAAAACCAGACAACAAACCAGTCATGAACACCAGACTCAGCCATGTCCATGATTACATGAGGCTTGAGTGGGGGGCCATCCAAACACACTATAACAGAAGCTCATCAGAATCATGGCAGACTTCTCAACACAAATCCTCAAATTCTGAAAGAAAGCAACTTACAAGGCAGATAGATGTATCCTGAAAAAGTATCTTTCAGAATTAATGGAGAAACAAGATACTTTTGTGACAAAGAATAGAAAAAAATTCATGACCACCAAAGCAACCCTACAAAGGGTACTGAAACATATTCTAGATAGAGATGAAAATAACCACAATTCTGAAAACAAAAACAGAAAGAGACTACCAGGTGGGTAAAATAATTAAACAGAGTGGGAAAAGCAGGGAACCAACAGCAGGAAAACAACATGACAAAGATAAGCCAAAACACTTCAGTTATAACCATTATTGTAAAGGGCCTCAATTCACCGGTCTAAAAAAATAGAATGGCAGAATGGATCAAGAAATAAGATACAGCAATATGCTGTATAAAAGAAACACACTTAACTCAAAAATAAATTGATAGGCTCAATGTCAAAGGATGGGAAACAATACTCCAGAAAACAGCAACCCAGAATAAAACAGGGATAACTATTCTGTTTTCAGACAATGTGAATTTCAAACCAAGAATGATCAAAAGAGATAAAGAAGGTTACTACATATTGTTCGTGGGAAACGTTAAGAAGAAGAGGTAACATCATAAAAATGTATACACAAATTACAGGTGTACTGAACTATATAAGGCAAAAATTAATAGGCATGAAATATTAAATAAGCAATAACACAATTGTAATGGAGGACCTTAATTCCTCACTATCACAAATAGTTCAACCAGACCAAAAATCAGAAAAGACAGATCAGAACTGAAACAAGTCTGTGGACAAATGGATTTTGGAGATGCTTACAGAGTGTCCTGTCCCACAACATCAGAATGTACATTCTTCTCAGCTTCACAATGGAAGTTCTCTAAAACAGTTATGTAAAAGGCCATAGAGCATGCTTGAGCAAATGCAAAAGAATTGAAATTATCCCATGCATATTATCTGACCACAGTGCATTGAAATTGGAAATTAATGGCAAAAGAAACCACAAAAACCCCATAAACACATGGAAATTAAATAGCACTTTCATGAACAGCTAATGGATCACAGATGAAATTGAAGAAGAAACTAAACCATTTCTGCAATTAAATGAAAATCAAGATAAAACATGTCAGAACCTGTGGGACACAATGAAAGCAGTCCTAATAGGGAAATTTATAGTAGTGAATTCTCACACCAGAAAATCAGAATGAGTACAAATAAATAACAAATGTTGCACTAAAAGTTACTAGAAAAAGAAGAGCAAGTCAAGGCCAAAGCCCATACAAAGGAAAAAATTATGAAGATCAATGCAGAATTTAATGCAATTGATAATAATAAAACAATTGAAGAATTAATGAATTGAAGAGTTGTTTCTTTGAAAGAATAGATAAAATTGATAAACCCTTAGAGAGCCTTATTGAAAACCAAAAAAGAACAGAAAAGGCTCAAAATCATGCACTGAGGAATGAAAAGTGTGAAATCACTATAGATCCTATGGAAATTCAGAAGATCATTAATACCTACTTTAAAAATCTTTACTCTCTTAGGTAGGAAAACACAGAAGAAATGGAGAGATTCTTGGATATGTATGAATTAGCAAACTGAATCAAGAAGATATAAAAATTCTTAATAACTCAACATCAGTCAATGAAATTCAAAATGAAATTAA
>RJWM01040468.1:0-15459 GCA_004363535.1 Dasyprocta punctata
TGAGCAGCTCTGTGACTCTGGGCTGGGCTGGGCTTAGTACCTCTGTGTCCTGCGAGGCTGGCCAAGCGTTCCCCTGATGGATTAGGCTGGGACTCTGGGCTGGGCAGAGCTCGATTCTCTGTGCAGCTAGTGAGGGCTCATTCCCAGAGTGTGTTGCTGGACCTTCTGCCTTACTGGGTGGGGGTCAGAATCTCCAGGACCCAGGTGGCTAGACAGAGTGCACCCCAGAGTTGGCACTACCAGGACCTTGCGTCTGGCTGTGAGGAATTCAGAGCCTGTGGAGTGTGGGTGCAAACTTTTTTTTTTCTTTTCTTTTTTTTTGTGGCACCAGGGCTCAAACTCACAACCTTGCGCCTGCCAGACAGGCACTTAAGCCACTGAGCCAAACTCCCAGCCCTAGTTTTTTTGAGGCAGGGTCACACTATGTAGCTCAGGCTGGCTTGGTACTCCCTTTGTAGCCCAAGCCGGCCTCTAACTCACAATGCTCCTCCTACCTCAGCCTCCTGAATGTTGGGATTAAAGGCGTGCGCTACCACGCCTGGTGCAAACTTATTTTTAATGTCCTGATTTAAATAGAAATAATTGTCTTGTCTTTTGATTTTAAGACTTGCTTGATTTTTTTCTCTGAATCCTTTTTCCTACTGAAAAATATTTTTTCGGTTTAAAATACAAATGGTGCCATCAAGTTTATTTCATTTTTGCTAAATGCATTCTGAAGTGAACAGTTAATCTCAATTTTGATTGTTACTGCATGATCAGTTTATTACATTAATTTGGGTATATAGTTGATAAAATAGTTCTCGAAGAATAATGAAAGCATTCATTTTAAAACAAACTACTCTCTGTTGGTTGAATTTGATTTTTAAGCAAAATGACACACTTGTTCTATTTAATTAATTTCTAAATAGTATTTTAGATGTAATTTTGAGAGAAGTTTGGAGTCGTTGTCTCTGTCCTCAGTTCCATTCTTTGCCCCATTTTTCTGTTGCTCTGCTCATGGGGATATAGCCTGCCAAGCTGATTCCAGCTGTACCCTGCAAAGCCTAAGGCCTGGTTTGCCACCTTCTTTTCTTACTAGCCTGAGGCCCTGGGCAGAAGAATTGGCAGTGGGCACCTGGAACTTCCTGTAGGCTGCTACGTATGATGGGCACTAAGAAGGTACCAATAGCAAGTGGCTATGTCACTGGACCCAGGTTAGCTGCTTGCCACACAGCAGGACAATCAAGCTGAGAGACAAGGTGTTGAGGCAAGTATGGTGACTATTCAAAAAGCTGACTGGTAGAGGAGATGAAAAACTCTTGTTCCAAGTCCATCTTGCTAGGAGTCTGATTTAGAAGCAATTTATGTTGGTGGGCACTCAGTGTTCGCAGACTGGTGTGTACCTTCTCACAGTGGTATGGGGATTTGAAGATTGGTAGTTAAAATTTGATGTACATTTCATCTTAATGGCTTAGTTCCATGAATTTTCCAGGTCTGCAACTCTCAAAAACAGTGATTATTTTTCTTTACTGATTATTTTGCCTATACACAGTTGCTGACATCACACAGTGGGCCAGGATAGAGAGGGTGGCCACCCAGAGAAGGTAAATATGGAGTCCTTGATGTTCAGCTCCAGGGACTTTACTAAACATGGACAGAAGGAGTTTATTTGGCCACCTGGAAACACATTCTAGTTGCCCAGACTAAGTACTCCAGAATGGCCCCCTTGCCAGGGGTCTGGTTTGATAGACTAAAAATCAAGGTGGTAGAGAGGTGGGTTATTACAATTATGTTGGCTGACAAAAGTAGCACAGATTGTTGATTAGTCATTGCTCATTTACACTGTGACTTATCTCATGCCTTTGTTTCCCATGGCTAAAGAATTTTGTGGCCTCATTCTTGTGACACTTGAAATCCTTTTTCGTGATAAAATCTTCCATTATAAGTTTGTGTTTTCTTGGAAAGTTGGTTATTTATATATAAAACCTTTTTTTCTAGGAAACATGGGCTAGTTAAAAATAATCATGGGAGATTACTACCTTGGTACCGCCTTACTCCTTCTAGGTATATACTGTTCTCTTGTACCTTTTGGAGTGCTTTGTCCTCTCATCTGTCTCTGGGGTATACTCTGTTCCCTCGACCTCTCAGTATGTTCTCTCATCTCTCCTAGGTATGCTCCGTCCCTCATTTCTCTCCAAGGTACATTCTGTGCCCTATACCTCTCCTGGGCATGTTCTGTTCTCGTACCTTTTCTGGGCATGTTCTTTCAAAGTTACATTCTGTCCCCTTTTACACTTCCAGACTGTATGGCTGTCCCCTCAGATTGTTGTGCCTTCATCAATCCCTGGGCTGCTTTCTCATCTCTTCTCATCTCTTTCTTATCTCTAGCAGGTGTGAGGCTCTGGCCTGGATGGCACCTGATATCAGAGTGTGGGCTTTGGCTTCCCAGAAGCTGTATGAACGAGCCAGGTGACAACTTTGCTGTGTGAGTTTGCTTGTAGAATGTACATTTCCTAGTGAGAAATAGGAAATGGAGTTGGCAGATAAAGTCCTTGCTCTTCTTTCCTGAGGGACTGGTCCACAGCAGTTTTCTAATCTGCCTGTCCAGGGACATCCTAGTAGCTGAATAATTTGCTGTGTTGCGTCCATGGTTCATGTTGCTGTGATTAACTCAGGTGTGTTATCACCTTGTATTTGCTTCCCAGTGTTATTTATTTCTTCCCTCACTCAAAAAAGCGTTAGCCTTTCCTCTGGGGAACTTGCTCTGTGATAAACTTTGCATATCTTTAACTCAGTGTTTCCTAAACTGTGTGTCTTAAACAGCAGGGTCTCTCAATTAATAGTTTTATGTTTGTACCACCTCTCACATCCTTGAGACAGGGTCTTGCTATGGCGTTCAGGCTGGCCTTGAACTCATTTTGTAGACAAGGCTGGCCTTGAACTCATTTTGTAGACCAGGCTAGCCTTGAACTCATAACAGTCCTACCTCAACCTCCTGAGTGCTGGGATTACAGGCCAGTGCCACCACACCCAGCTCAGGTCATTTATCAGGTCCCATTTACATTACAGATTTCTAACAGAGCTAGGCTGTTTGTTATTTCTGTTACTTATTTAATTACTTTTGAGGAAAACAGTACATACTAATATCTCTGGCAGACTAATGCTCCATGAACTACATTTTGGAGTCCTTGATATAAGGCAATCTGTTTTAAAACCATGTTCATTTTTATAAATGAAGTTCACTACCATAATCTGCAATTGGTAAATACATGTATGTAAAAATGTTCTTTGAGGTGTCATGGATTTTGGAGTGAGAGGTTGACTGGTGTTCAAATCCTGGATCTACAACTGGTAAGCAGCGTAAATTCAGTTAGCTGACTTGTGGCTAACTGGCTGAAAAAAAATGCTTGGGTCATTACAGTTTCCTTCGTTTTTCGAGTCAACCTGTAAATGTGGGCTACTCTAATTACAGAAGTTTTCTTAGTATAGCGACTAAAAGCTGTGTTTCACTTTTTTACTAAAAATTGCAGCTCTAGGTCTGAGAGTGTAGCTCAGTAATGCTCAGATAGCCTGCAAGAAGACCTGGATTCACTTCCCAGCACTGCAGGAAAATGAAACAATCTAATCCTTAACTGTCACTGAGACATCAAATTATGGTCTCGGAATACTCTCTTCAGCAACATAGTATGTCAAAAAGAACACTTAAGAACCAGGTGTGGTGGCACATGCCTATAATCCCAACACTCAGGAGGCTGAGGCAGGATGATCACTGTGAGTTTGAGGCAAGCCTAGGCTGCACAGGCAAGCCTGAATTATATGGTGAGATCCCATCTTAAAAAAATAAAAACACTTACATGTCAGAAACCTTGGAATCTAGTCCTAGTTCTGCCACTTATTCCATATAATCCAAACGATATTTTCTCAGTTTCCTTACCATCAGTCACCCAGTACTAAACAGTATCCTGTCTCCCCTGGGATTAATACAATAGCTTCCTGTGTGGTCTCTGATTTTTGTCATTTTTCCTACTACCATGTATTCTCCATATAAATCAAAGTAAGGTTAGGTCACTGTGCTATTCAAAAGCCATCAGCAACTTCCTGTCTCACAGAATAAAAATCAAGCCCTTGCAGTGCTAGGCCCTTCCTGGGCCCTCTTCACCCAGCACACTGTCTCTTCCATGGCTCTTTTGGCCTCGGTGCTCTTTCTGGAACAGGCTAAGTGAGTCTCCCTCAAACGTTTGCACTAGCTGTCGCCTCTGCCTAGAAAGCTCCTCACCCGGCACATGTCACTTCCTGCTTACCTGCTCTGTATCTCTGCTCAGAGTCATTTGATCCCTTAGACCTTCTCAGACCACCCTTTATTGAAAGTCACAGCTCCCTTCTGTAATAATTCTTCCCTTCTTTGCTTTATTTTTCTTCATAGTCCTTACCACTATCGGATGGTTTGGATATTTTCACTTATTTTTTGTCTTTCTCCCTTGATTAGAATATAAACTAGGGTAGGAGAGTTTTTGTCCCTTTTGTTCATTGCTGTGTCCCCAGTCTACCAACGCTCGACAGTAGAGGGCGCTGAATAAATATTTACTGAGCGCACGCTAACTACAGCAGTGGCTGTAGGCAAGTAAGTTTACCTTTCCTTGCCTGTATTACATTTAACTGGTTGCAAAAAATTTCTATGAGGATCTTCTAGTTCTAATATCCTGTGATTCATTAAGTTCCTAGTTTCTTCTGAAAAATACATTTCTGTTAAAAGTAAAGAATATTCTATCTGGCTCGATATGAAAGTGTGAAAAATCTTATAATTACATGGAAATCTCATCCTTTAAGCTAAGAATCTATAAATTATTAAGCTTTAAGAAATACTAAAATTCTCTGGCATCTTAAGTGATAGTAGGATTGGCGGTCATGAATCAGGTAACACAGTTTGTAAAGGACTCAATGTAGTTGGTTAAAAGATGCACCAGACATGACAGAAAGGAGTGGCTGAATACTTTTGGAAGAGTATTTTTCATTTTGGTGCCTAAAGGGTTAGTAAACAAGTAAGGGTTTGCATTCGTGAAGTAAAATTTACCGTATTAAAAAAAAAGAACACTTAAATTCTAAATTACTAATTACATAATTGAAAGTTTAAAACTTCCATTGACAAGACTTCCTACATTTTTTTCAGCCTATATTATTTGTTTTTAAATTTATTTTGCTTATTGCATATAGTTCAGGACTTCACAATTTATAACTTATACACACTAAATAAAATTGTGATATATTAAATAGAGCTCTTATAGCATGTAGTTTAATTTATAATATTAAACGATTGCATTTATGAAATGCCCCATTTCCCAGTAAACCATAACTATTCTCTACTAATGCAAGTTGCAAAAAAGGAAGAATTACTCAAGATATTGAATCTTCCTGATATATTTCAAAGAATGTTTCTCAAACTGTAGTTAAGACTCTCTCTATATATATGAACATAAATATATAAAATATGCATATAGATACATGTAAATAATTAAAAGTAGAAATAGAATAACAGTTGAACTCTTAAAATTAAGTTGACTCAGCCTTTTTTTGGTACTAAGAATTGAACCCAGGGCCTCATGCTTGCCAGGCAGGTGCTGTGCCGCTGAGCTACCTCCCTGGTCCATAAATTTGTAATGTGTATAAATTCAAATTTTACAAGGATACACAACTTTGTGTTACTTTTGTTTTTTTCTAGTACCAGGAATCAAACTCAGGACCTTGAGCTTGCCAGGCAGGCACTTGTGCCACTGAGCTATATGCCCATCCAACTGACTCAGCCTTTAAGGAGCACACAAAAAATATTAATGAGAAATTATGAAATTACTACCAAGCTGTACCCCAAATTCTTGGCTATGAGTAGTATTTTGCCCTGGTGCATCAAAACATAGTAAATTGGGCAGCTAGGAGAGGACATCCTTTTTATTTTTTTTAATTGAAATAAAACTTAAACTGCAACAATTTTAAGAATATAGGTCAAAAAGTTTTGACCAGTGTATATGTCCATGTATCCAACACACCTGTCATTTTGTTTTTTCTTAATTTTTTTTTTTATTTTCAGAATACTTTTATATTCATATAAATTGGTGAAAAGTAATATGGAGTGATCCTTGTACTCTTTACACAGTTACCCCTTATGGTAACATCCTATAAAACCATACTACAGTATCACATCCAGGTTATTGGCATTATTATGGTCAGCATATAGAACATTTTGAGCACCACAAGGGTGCTCCTGATGGCCTTTTGTAGCCATACCCACTTCCCCGCCCAACCTTAAAATCACTCATCTGTTTCCTAGTTCTGTAATTCTGCCATTTCAAGAATGTTAGATAAATGAGTGATACAGCATAAAGCCTTTAGGATTGCTTCTTTCAACTATAGCATAATTTTCTGCAGGTTCATCTAGGTTGTGCCTATCAACAGTTTGCCCTTTTTTATTGTTGAGTAATATTCTACAGTACGGATGGTATTTAGTCAACTTTAATCACTGTGAACAAATACACAACATACCCAATTTAAAAGAGAAAAGATTTACTCTGGCTCATTGTTTCAGAGGTTTCAGTCTGTGATCAGTGGGCTCTATTGCTTTTAGGCCTGCAGCATGGTACAAGGGCATGGAGGAGGATGGCAGCTAGGAAGCAGAGAGAGCAGGAAGAAAATAGGAGAAAAAGTTACACCCTTCAAAGTTGTACTTCTAGTGACCTTTCTCTAACTAGGCACTCTAACATCCCATTCAGTTGTGAACTCATAAACCAAATAGTATCCCCAAATCCAGTTTCCTCTAGGCATCTGTTAACCTAATCAACATGATAGGAATAACCATCACAAATTTGTTGTTTCCAGTTTGTGGCTATCAGGAGTTAAGCTATTATAAGTAAACAGTAAAGGACGTTTTTGTTTGTTTGTTTTGTTTTGTTTTGTTTTTGGTGCTGGGAATCAAACTCAGGACCTTGCATTGCCAGGCAGGCGCTATGCTACTGAGCTATATCCCCAGCCCCAAAGGACAGGTTTTTAAGTGAACATCTTCCCTTATCCTAGCTTGCAATTCTCACCATTGTTATTGTTGGATCCTAAGACACGTTGTGTTTGTTTATTTTTTATTGTTGTTTGGGTTTTTGAGAGAGGTTATCTTGTGTAACTCAGGATGCCCTTGAATTTGTGATCCTCCTAACTGAGCTTCCCAAGTGCTGGGATTACAGGCAAGTTCTACCATGCCTGGCTTGCATGTTTAGCTATTTTTTCAATTGTCCAATTGTTTTATAGCCTGGTACTATTTTAACTTCCCCTCTGAATACTGCCTTTCCTTTATCCCACACATTTTGGTAAGTTGCATTTTTATGTTCCTTCTTTAAAGATATTTAAACATTTTTTTCAACTCTTTTTTATTTGTGTGTTATTTAGGAGTGTGTTATTTAATCTCCAAATACTTTGGCATTTTCTAGCTATCTTTCAGTTATTGATTTGTAGTTTCATTCCATGTTGGTCTGAGAGTATACCTTATGTGACTTCCGTTTTCTCTTTGTTATGGTGTGATTTATGGTCTGAGATATTTCTTGGTGAATAATCCAAGTGAACTGGAGAGGAATTTGTATTCTGTTATTGTTAGTTGAAGTAGTCTATAAATGTCAGTTAAACTCAGTTGATTGATGGTGCTGTTTATCTCAACTCTATCCATACTGATTTTTCTGCCTACTGTATCTGTCAATTATTGACAGAGGGAACTGAAGTCTTTAACTGCAGTAGTGCATTTGTCCACTTCTGGAGTTTCGTCAGTTTTTGTTTCATATTTTGACAGTCTGTTATTAGGCACATGCACATTAAGAACTGTTATGTGTTGTTGGAGAATCGACCCCTTACTTTTAATACTTTGATAATTTTCTTTATTTTGAAGTTGGCTTTGTCTAAAGTTTATTTAACTACTCCAGCTGTGATTTTTTAAATTTCAAGAAAATTACTTTTTGTTGAGATCTACCAATAATACTGACATTTTAAAAGCAACTCATACTTCCATAATATGAATTACTTAATACATTTTTTCTAAACTGTTTGCTTTTCAAAAAAAGTTAGTACTTTTATAAATCAAATTTAATAGCCTCACTGAAAATATTTTCTAGCTTTATTATTTAAGAAAGTATACATTGCACTGGAAAGGTGAAGTAAAAGTATCCCTGCCAGTTACATAGTGGGTTCAAGGCCAGCTTGAACTACGTAGAAAGACTATCTCAAAAGAACAAAACAATACAAAATAACAAAAACCAAAGCAAAACAAAAGAACCATGAGGTAGCAGAAGCAAAGGGACAGAATAAACCTGGGACAAAACAGCAGTCTACAGTAACATTATCCATATCTTCAGTGCTAGACACAAAAGTACTGCACAAGATAGCTGCCCTTCAGCTTTCTTTTGATCAGTGTTAGCACAATATACGTCTTTATCTACTATCTTTTAATCTACCTGTCTTTATATTTACATGGGTTTCTTACAGGCAATGTGTGGTTGAATCTTATTTTGGTCTACTTAGATAATTCACATTTAAACTGATTATTGACATTATCTAGATGAATATTTGCTCTATGTATAACTGTTTTCTATTTGTTGTGCTTGTTTTACTTTTCCCCTCACCCCCAGCACTGAGATGGAATCCGGGTCTTTGTATGAACATGCTAGGCAAGCATTCTGCCACTGAGTTACATCCTCAGGCTCCCAACCCCATTTTCTGACTTCTCTGGTTTTAACTAAGCATTTTATGAATTCATTTTCTCTCCTTGCTATATAAATTATACTTCCTTTCAATATTTTTTCTAATGGTTTCCTAGAGTGCAGTATACATTGAATATTGATCTAAGTGTGTTTTCTTTCTTTCTCTTTCTTTCTTTCTTTCTTTTTTTTTTTTTTTTTTTTTTTTTTTTTTTTTTTTTTTTTTTTTTTTTTTTTTTTTTTTTTTTTTTTTTTTTTTTTTTTTTTTGAGACTGGCTCTCACTATACCATTCAGGCTGGCCTTGAGCTCACTTTGTAGCCCAGGCTGATCTCGAACTCGTAACAATTCTCTGCCTCAGCCTCCTGCATGCTGGGATTACAGGTGTGTACCACCAGGCCCGGCAGTCTTTTTTTCAATAATATTATAGTAGTTCATCTGTAATGTAGGCATCTTTATTATCCAATTCTTCTTTATTATCCAAATCTCTTAAGATTGCTGTCATTTATTTAACTTATCCATAATCATCCAGTACTTTTGTTGCTATTGTTTTGAATAAATAGTTTTATTGGATCAATCAAGAAAAACAATTTATTTTAACCTTCATTTATTTGTTCTCTTAGTATTCTTCCCTTATGCAGATATGGATTCCTGACGTAGACAAGAGGTGACTGAAAGATGTGGTAAATGTTTAAATTTTTAAAAAACTTATTACAGTAGTACCTTGGTTTGCAAATTTAATTCTTTTCATGATTCATTGAAAGAATTAAGTTTATGAACCAAGGTACCACAGTAGTATAAAAGATAGAATGCCAAGAACAATGGGATAAGAGTGTTCCAAGCAAGGGAGAGTATTTTGATAATTTGGAGGGAAATTAATGACAGTGTATCTTTTACTGTGATAAATGTTTTAATCAAAACATTCACTATATTTTATGATCACCCCTAATTAAATGTTTCTGGCAATTTCTGTCAAATAAACAGATTTCACTGTGTCCTCATCCACCTTATTCACCAGATCTGGCATCATGCAATTTCTGACTCTTCTGTAAAGTCAAAATGATCATGAAAGGTAAATGTTTTGAATCAATTCAGGAGATTGAGGCAGCCATAATAGTGCAACTAAAAACATTTATGAAAGAGGACTTTCAGACTGCTTCAGAAAGTGCAAAAACAGTGAGATAAGTGTGTTTGAAACAGGAGGGAATATTTGATAGGGATTAATGGTGATATATCTTTTACTGTAATAATTTTTTTTAAATTAAACATTCATCATATTTTTTGATCACATTATCACATCATGTTCCTTCCACCTGAAGAGCTTCTTTTAACTTGTTGCAAGGAAGGTCTAGTGGCAAAAGATTTCTTTAGTTTTGTTTGTATTAAAAAGTATGTACTGTATTTTCTTTTAGTCTAAAAAGAAATTTTTATTTTTACTGTTTTTTTTTCTTTTAATGCCTTAAATGTATCATCCCACTCTCTTTGCATGGTTTCTGATGAGAAATCTCATGTGATTCTCATCCTTGTCCCTTTATAGGTGAGACATTTCACACATGCACACACACACACAAACACACACACACATCCACCAAGATTTTCTGTTTTTCTTTGGTTCTTTGCAATTTGAATATAATATGCTTATGTATAAGATATTCTTGGCAGTTATCCTACCTGGTGTTTTTAGAGATTCTTGGATGTATTGTTTGTATTGGACATTAATTTTGGAAATTTTTTAAGCATTATGATTTCCAAAATTCTATTAATTTCCTCTTTTTTCTCCTTCTGATATTCCCATTACATGTATGTTTCCCATTGTCCACACATAATCCTGGCACATAAGTCTTCCTGGTGCTTTAATGAAAAGCCAAAGATATTTATTAAGTTCCTCTGCCTGAGCAGGATTCAGTATTTCACTTCTGTCTTTGCCTTTGTGGGCGGCAGCTGCTATACACGCTCAACCTTTCATCCTTCCAGGGGTTGTTCCCAGTGTGCTCCTTGGAGACTCCCTCCCTTGTGCACAGCAAATATCTTGAGTAGAATGCTTAAATAGATTTGGAGGTTTCTTCTGTAGCCCAGTCTTTTCCAGCATTTTGTCCCTGTTTCCAGCTATTCTGACACTCCCAAAATCCTTCCTCTGACACTTCAAATCAGAAATACTGCAGCTTGTGACTTGAGTTTTAGCTGTCTGGCATACAGACTGCAGAATGCCTTCAGAGAAAATCTGTCTAAATGCACATCTTACCCATGCCATTTCCTTTTTTCAAGGGACATATCCCCTCTAGGTCTGCCTGCTTTTGCTCATTTTATAGAGTCTTCAAATAGTTGGTTTTAAAGTGTTTTTGCAGAGAGTTTACAAATCTGATCTATAGTGGAGTTAGTCCATTTTAAACTACTCCTCCATCTGAAACCTGAGTTTAAGAAGCTATCTCATGACCTTTGGATGACAGCAACAAGATATGCCTTTGGAATATAGATTTTACCCTTTTTTTACCGGGTCAACAGTAATTAAAAATACCTTGTGATAGTCATAAAAATTAAAGGGAGCTGATTCCTTTCATGTCTTTTGTAGCATAAATATTTTCCTACTGAGAGTGAAGCACAGCCATAATTTTTTGCTTTGAACGACTATTTTGGATTTAAGATTTTCTTCCCACAGGACTCATAGACATGTATACTTAATTCTTGCCTGTTTCCACAGCTTGAAAGAGTATTGAGAAATTGTGTTTCTATTTGTATTTTCATTTTCAGTGCTAGTACCCCTGCCAGTGGTCTCTTCTCTGGTCCTTTGTGTTATCAGAAGCAGCTTTTGACATTAGTAAGCTAGAAATAGGTGACTCACTCTGGTGACCATTTCCAAGTCAGAGACCATGAGAAGTCCCAGTGATCATTGTTTCCCTGAATTGGAACACCCAAGCCTTCGCTGTTCCGTGTGGGCAGGGCGTGGAGGTGGGTGGTTCTCTTCTATTCTGAGGCCTCCTTGGGGGTGTGGTTGGAATCAGAGAAGTGTAGTCACAAACACCTGTGCCATTTATGAGTGTGAGCTGACTTCTGTCTTGGGAGAGAAGTGAGAGGGGTATTTGCTCTTTTCTTTCTTCTTGGCCTGTTCTAACTCAGACTCCTAATATTGGTCAAGATTTAGAGCAGCACAGTCATATAAATGGCCTTATTTCCAGGTTCTAGAGCCCAGATTGTGCTTTCAAGACTGGCCAGCAGCAGTGTTCTAAACCTGCAGGCTGGGAATTCATGCGCTGTGGGAGACAATTTGAGTGGGTCCCCTTAAATGCAGAACAATTGCTGCAACATTGATTATATTGAGACTTATTTCCTTATGTTGATATATACAGAGCTGACTATGGTATTTCCTTCTCTCTTCATTTGGCTCTAAGCATTGCAAATAAAGCTAGCCGAGGTACTGGTATGTAATCTCTAAAGCCATCGGACAGTGTCCTGTTTCCTCCCATAGTGATTTCTGTAAAACATATAGGCACAGCAGAATGGCAGAGCCCGTGAACTCCAGGAATGTCGACTGGGTATGAGCTTCGAGAAAGAGGCTATGAGTCCCCAGCACATAAAAGTTTACATATCAGAAGCAGGTACTGGTATGTAGTCTTTAAAGCCATCAGACAGTGTCCTGTTTCCTCCCATAGTGACCTTTGTAAAATATATAGCACACAGCGGGATGGCAGAGCCAGTGAGCTCCAGGAATGCTGACTGGGGATGAGCCTCGAGAAAGAGGCTATGAGAGTCCCCCATTTTTGCTACATTGCCTACTGTCATCTTCCAAAGAGATGCTCAGGCTGCCAGCCCCAGGCCTGCAAAATCAACGAAACAATACTAGCATTTGGTTGTTTCATGTACCTTAGTTGCTATCAATGTAGCCAGACCTCCGAACAAGCAGGTTGCTTTACGGGGGTGTGGGAGTGTGGGGGGATGTTTGTCCTTGGTGCCGGTAGGTGTACGGGGAGGGGGGGCACATGTTTCTCTTCCTGAGGTCCATGCCGGTTGTGCAGGCCCCCGGAAGGCTGTCTTACTTGTGTCCTGATTGGAGGCGCTCAGACCTGGCTGGGTGGGTTCTCAAGAAACTCTTTTCTTTCTCCTCCTGGGGTCCACGCCAGTTGCGCAGGCCCCTGGAAGGCTGTTTTCATAGTATCTTTCTTAGAAGTTCTGTACCAGTTCTACTGCTTTGTTTTGATTGACTTCATTCTGTTATGTTTTGTTGGATTTTACTATCTTTAAAATAAAACAATAAATAAATAAAAAATTAAAAAAAAAAGAGGCTATGAGTTCCCAGGGTATAAAATTTGCATATCAGAAACTGAAGCATCAGCCTCCTAAAACAATTCAGTTGCTATCTTGACTGGGTTGTGTAAATTGATCCCCCTGCATATCTTTATCTGCATTTTGCAGAGATACCTTTCTCACTACCTTGCTAGCCAGCTCAAGTTACTCACATAGTTCCTGCCATCCTCACTGTCACTCATCCTCAGCCCACCCCCTTGCTTCACTAGTTAATGAATTCTGGGAGAGACCTAGGATCAAGTCCTTTGTCCGCATGTCCTCACGAGGATTGGACTCAGGACCCCTTGGCTGCCCTTAACCTTGAACATGTCTCAGTGTCTTTACTCTCGCCGTGGGTTGCATTGGAGGTGGTAGATTGGAATTAACTTGCCAGGATTCCAATAACATCTCAGTGGAATTATAAGTATAACTTCTTGGATTGTGAGGAAGACTGGAGAAAGGATTCCAGTACTTGGCTTATCGTACTCAGTATTTGGGATTACAATAATAAGCCAGATGTGATTTGTTGTTATCAACAACAGAGACACAGTGATAAAAGCAATTTTGTTTTAAAAATATTTGTTCACAGTGTTAAAATATGGGTCTCTAAGAACGTTGGTGGGATACACTGTAATGTCTAATTTTCAGTTAAATTTTGTGCTATGTTGACAGATGTCCTCTAGGTGGCAGTAATCTCAGATGTTAAGATCTCTATCCCAGGCCTGAAGGAAACTTGTGGTTTATTTTTGAGGATGGCAAGTGACCATCTTAGCTTTCTTACCTACTATTTCTCCTTCCTGAGAAGACTTTCTAGTTTAACCATTTCTGAATCACCTTTTCTATCTACCCTTTGGGACAGTCTATCTGTTGCCAAGCCCAGAACTGTCCTCATCCTCTCCTGACTGCAATGTGGCTTCCTGATAAGCTCCCATGTGCCCCCCGAGCTGGTATGAGGAGCCCAGAAGAAACTTTCTCATAGTCTTTCTCATCCATCTCTTTTCCACACTCTAGTAGACAAGATAAATGTGTTTATTTACTTGATAAGTATGTATTGAGCTTCCATGTTGACTTAGTCACTATGTTAGGGGTTGATATCCAGAAAAATGAATTTTTTTTTTTTCATGAAGGTTATATTCTGGCAAGAATTACAGCTAAGCTAGTAAAAAAAATAGTAGCATGGTTCATGC
This sequence comes from Dasyprocta punctata, assembly GCA_004363535.1. Taxonomy (NCBI): domain Eukaryota; kingdom Metazoa; phylum Chordata; class Mammalia; order Rodentia; family Dasyproctidae; genus Dasyprocta; species Dasyprocta punctata. The sequence goes on from RJWM01040468.1 coordinate 14,160, forward strand.
TTTGATGTGGATATGCAGGATATTATGGAGGCACCTGGAAGCATCTGCAATAAATGTACAGGGATCAAGGAAGGCTTCATGGGAGAAGCCAGAGTTCTGGAGGTAGTTAGTAAGAAGGGGCTCCAAGCAGAAGGAACAGTCTCTACCACTCCCATGAGTGGCATATGCCCAGAATAGAATCCATCTATGTTCTATACTCACTTTTTCTCTCCTGCTTAAGACAGCATATAGAGCCCAAAGTGAGGGGTAAAGTTGTCATAGGGTAAATATGAATCTTCTCTAATTTTTGAAAAGATAATCATAACTTGTCTTTTAACTAAGAAATCTAGTTAACTAGTATGACTCAAAGAAATGTACTCCCAAAATGAGTGAATGTACCAGACATACATAAAAATTAATATGGAAAAGAAGAAAAACTATTTAAAAATTTGTCACCTTCCTACAGATAATCACCATTAAGATTGTGAATACATCTTCCAGTCCTTTTTCTTTCCAAATATGTATTTTTAAATTTATAAAAGAGCCTTATGCAATATAACTAGCTCCTTTTTTAACTTAATAAACCATAAACATCTTTCCATGTTATTAAATACTGTCTTATAACATCATTTAAATAACTGCATGCTTTTTGAAATGATATACTTAATAAGTTCCTTTGTTGTTAAGCATTTGAGTACTTCCAGATTTTTATAACCTACATATATCTTTAAAAAGTCTGGCCAGGCATGATGGTGCACACCTATAATTCCACACTGGGGAAGCTGACGGAAGAGGATCATTGTGAGTTTGAGGCTAGCCTGGGCTACATAGTGAGTTCAAGTCCAGCCTGAACTACATAGTGAGACTCTGTCTCAAAAAGAAAAAAAGTCACTGCCGGGCGTGGTGGCGCACGCCTTTAATCCCAGCACTCGGGAGGCTGAGGTAGGCGGAGCGGTGTGAGTTCGAGGCCGGCTTGGGCTACAACGCGAGTGCAAGGCCGGCCTGAGCTACATAGTACGACCCTGCCTCAAAAAACTAGGGCCGGGAGTTTGGCTCAGTGCCTTAAGCGCCTGCCCTGGCAGGCGCGAGGTTGTGAGTTCAATCGCTGGTGCCACAAAAAAGAAAAAAAAAAAAAAAGAAAAAAGTCTATGCCATGTAGCTAACTTTTCCTAGCTTAGAAAATTCTATAAAGTATTTTTTTACTCCTCTTAAGTTGAATTTGAAACTCACTTATGCACTTGTTAGGAGGTACAATAAAAAAGAAGTTCTTCTAGTTTTTCGAAAAAAGATGGTTGTGAAAACAAGAAGAAGCATTGTGAAT
>RJWM01040469.1:0-15468 GCA_004363535.1 Dasyprocta punctata
GTCATGCATTTGGGTCTCTAGTGGGACCCTTGCATGATACTGCTGTGGGATCCAGGCCCTCGGCTATCCTGGGTCTTAGTACTGTGGAAGGATTTTCCTGCACCATCTTGTGTTTAACTTTGGGTGATTATTATAAAACAGTATTACAAATTCTGTGTCCTGTATGTAGTTGTTCTCCCTGTAACCCCTGACTACAACATATACCAAATAAATTTACTATGTTTCTGAAGGGCTGACTTTATAACATGTGCCAGGAGCATCAGACAGTAGTGCTACATACACCATCTTTGATTCAAGCGGCTTGTAACAGATTTTCAAAGAAGACAGAAAAAGAAACAGGAAAGAGCTCGTCAGTGTGATTCAGGGGGCTGAGAGGCTTCCACCCAGGAATCAGTGCTGATACTGAGACACCCAAAGAGGCAAGTGAATTGGGGAGGAATCAACGTTCAGGACCAGGCTGCAAAAGACAAGAGCAGTTCAAGGACAGAGCAGGAAGAGCCCAGTGGCCTGCAGATGGGGATGACGCTACAGCTGAAGACCATGGCAGGAGTAAGGCTAGGCAACGAGGCAGGAGAAGAAGGGTCCTCCATCTAATGACATTTTACCTCACAGGGAATGAGGAACTACTGAGTCATTTGGGGGAGGAAAAATCCTTGGTCATAAGAAAGACTGCTCCAATGGCCACCAACGTAATCTAGGATACTGGGGTGCACAAAAGATGGGTGCTAGAATTAATACCTATAGGGGAGTGGGATGAAGATAATGCCCAAAGGGTGGCTGGAGAAATAATTTCAAAAGAAAAGCAGAAGCAAAGGTTAAGAACCAAGGGGGTCAAGGAGGCAATTATGTTAAGTGGAGACATGGAAGGAATTTTTGCATAAAGCATCTTATCTAAAAATGACTTCATTTTTATTTGTTAAGTTGAAAATGAAAATTTGATTTAAATTTAAGATAATGAAAAAAATATCATCCTGAACATGATAGGGGAAAGAAAAGCAAAAAACTATTTGAATACTCACTATAAAGCGATGAAGTCCGTAGTATAATAGGATATCTGCTAAGGTAAGGTTATATCCTGTAAGGTAGACTTTATCTTCAAGATATAAATTAAGATCCTAGAAAAAAAATAAAATTTTAATTTAGAAAGCTCAAAGGACAATACTATACCATATGACTAAAAACATTTAGAAGACTATACAGCAACAAAATACAGCACTAACATTTAACTTATTAAAGTTAATCTGAGATTAATAAAAAAGTTCACTCAAAATCAAATGCTGTATGCCAATCACATCATTAAAAAGAAAAACAAAACAAAACAAAACAAAAACAAAACAAAAACAGAATAGGTTAGGTACAGTGGCTATGCCTGTAATCCCAGCAGGTTTAGGTGGGAGGATCACAAATTCAAGCCTAGGCCGGGAAACTTAGCAAGCTTCTATATCAAAATAAAAAGCCCTGAGGATGGAGCTCAGAGCAAAGGCCTCCTTATTCAATCCCCGGTACCACAAAAACAGAACAAAACAAAATCAGAGTAAACATTATTTGCATTAAAAATAAAAAAGAAAACAGTGGAAATTGATACTCAAAATGCCATCTACTAACAGCTGAGTTTTTTGTAGCATTGTATACACCATGCTCTTGTTAGACTGTACTTTAAAGAACTTACTGGGATACAAAACACATGACATAAAATTTACCATCTTACCCATCTCTAAGTACACATTTTATTAAGAGTTAAAGATATTCACCTTGTTGTACAATCTTCACTTTTTTTTTTACCTTGCAAAGCTAAAACTCCATGGCTATTAAGCAACAATTTCCCATTTCTCCTTCACTCCAGGCCCTGGCAATCACCAATGTACTGTTTCTATGAATTTGATTATACTCTAGATACCTAAGTGGAATCACAGAATATCTGTACTTCTGTCATCGGTTTACTTCCCTTAGTATATGGCGAAGTTCACTCATGTTGTAACATGGCATAATTTCCTTACTTTTGGGGCTAAAATATATCACACTGTACGTATATGTTGCATCTCGTTTATTCATTAATGTGCCAGTAGACACATGGGCTGTACCCACATTATGGCTGTTGTGAATAATGCTTCTATGAACACAGGTGTCTAAGTAACTCTTCAAGAACATGTTTTGAATTCTCTGGGGTGTTCACCAACAAATGGAATTGCTGGGTCACATAGTGACTCTATAATGTCTTAGGGAAGTGCCACCCTTATTTTCATAGCAGCTGTATCAGTTTTTATTGCTACCAACAGTAAATGAGTGTTCTTTATTTTTGTGGTTTTCATGGGGTAGCCATCCTAATGAATTTGAGGTGATTTCTCAATGTGAATTTGACTTGCATTTCACTAACGATTACAAATTTCAGCAACTTTTCATAAGCTTGTCAGCAATTTGTATATCTTCTTTGGAAAAATGTTTACTCAAGTCTTTTGCCCATTTTAAAAGCAGATCATTAAGCCGGGCGTGGTGGCGCACACCTTTAATCCTAGCTCTCAGGAGGCTGAGGTAGGAGGAGCGTTGTGAGTTCGAGGCCAGCTTGGGCTACAATATGAGTGCAAGGCGGGCCTGAACTACATAGTGCGACCCTGCCTCAAAAAACCAGAGCTGGGAGTTTGGCTCAGCAGCTTAAGCGCCTATCTGGTAGGTGCGAGGCTGTGAGTTCAATCCCTGGTGAAAATCAGATCATCAGATTTTTCGTTCAGTTGCAGAAATTTAAAATCTGAATATTCACACTTTATCAGATATGACTTGCAAATCTTTTGTCCCATTTCATGAGTAGTTTTATTAGTATGTTAATTTTATTGATTGTGAGTTTGGCCCTAGGGCTTGTATATGCTACGCAAGCAATCCACTGCCCAGCCTGACTGTGTCATTTGATATGTAGAAATTTTAAATTTTTACATAGTATAACACATCTATTTTTATTTTTGTCACCTAAGCTTTTAAATGTCAAATGTAAGAAATCATTCCTACCTCAAGTTACACAAAGGTCTTCTAAGAATTTAGGTTTTGATCTTATGTCTAGGTTTTTGATTCCTTGAGTTGATTTTTATATATAGTGTAAGGTAAAGGACCAATTTCATTAATTTACATGTGGATATCCAATTTTCACAATACCTCAAAGGCTTCAGTTTTAAACACCATTTAGAGACATAGAAAGCTTTAGTTGGTAGATGTCTACACAATGGTTACCAATTTTTAAATTATGTTAACACACACAAGAAGAATTCATTTTAATTAACAAAACACCTCAAAAACCAAAAACACCAAACAAAAACAAACCAATCCACTCCAAACAAACAGCCTATCTCTACATAGCTAATAGGCATATCTGAAGGAAAAATGAAGCACATATTAAAAAACAGAATTCTGAAAAGGTCTTATCTTAAATTAGAAGTACTGTCTAACAGACCAGTATAACTATATATAGTTTCCTGAGAGGGAAAAATATAGATAAAAATACCGTACTGTAGGAATACATTTAGCATCTCTCTAAATTAAAACATAATTCAGCAGAACAGGAATTTATATTAAATTACATTCAATGTAAAAGAGACAACAGTCATCTACCTTTAAAGCCAGGTTTCATAAATAACTTGCACATACTATTACTAGGTATTCTTGAAAGATTATTCTGGATGTCTAAGATCAAGGTTCTGGGAGACGCGATGCCTGTGGGCTTGTTTCCTGCTTCTTGCATCTTCCTGCTTCCTGGTTCACAAGGGTTGTCCTGTCACAGGACAGCAGGGGTGAGGAGTGCCAGGCCTCCAGTGGGAGGGTCCTAGTCCTGTTCATGAGTGCTCCACCCTCTGGTCCTGATCCCTGCCCCAAATCATTACTTTGAAGGTTAGGATTTCAACATTCGACTGGGCGGCGGCGGCGGGGGTGGGGGTGGTGGTGGTGGTGGAATCCTTAAACATTCATATCCTAAGACATCCCAAAGATCCTGGCACATAGTGGATCAGTAATCAGTAAATGTTTGCTAATCTAAATTTAATTTTTTTGTGTTTATACACATTTTCACTTAGAGACACTAAGTTTTGAAATAGTACATGAATATGGACTTCTGGCGATGGTACAGATGATGACACCAAGGAACGTGGAAACAAGCAGAGAGCTATGAAAGAAGTAAATGTATCTTCACTTAAATTTAAGAATCATGTAAGGCAAGGCTCTGAAATATTTTTGTATAGTATATTTCTTCTAAAAACAGAATCCACATCCTGTTTCATTTACAAAGCCTCTTAAAAATGTAGGTTTCATAAGCTATGATTAATATTTTTCTGGTTATTTACCAAAATTTTTTCCTTTTCAAAACACAGAAGAGAACGTATGTTTGATGTTCATCTTCTTTTCTTTTTTTGAGACAGAACCTGGGCTGTTCTCGAACTTGGCCATCTTCCCACTTTAGCTTCCCAAGTAGTTGGGATTACATAAAGGCCTGTGCCACTACACCTGGCTCCTTTGTTTTTTAAATAAATCTTTTGAAGCTATTACCACATCTGTTGAAATACTTCTTCCTATTTTCCCAACTCTAGTAAACATTTAGTAATATAGAAAAATTGAAAAAGCAGTACAATAAACAATTATACACCTTCCACCTAGACTCAATAAATATTACTGTTTCGTAATGCTTTTTTAAAAATTATATAGTACCTTATTTAGGAGGAACCTAATCTTAGAATTGCGGTTTTAACAGCAAAGCAGAATTCTGGCACAGGAGAATTAAGGTCCTTCTTAAATATGCTAAGACCAGATCTAAAAATAATTAATGAAAAGATATACAGCCCAGTATAAACATGTACAAAGCATTCAAGTAAATTTTTGAAATAAAAATGGCTTATAATCATGAAAAATACCAAAGCAATAATTTTATGAAAAGAAGTAAACCATCAAATGATGTTTTAGTTTTCATGTATTGGGGCTGAAACTGACCTGACGGAAGAGAAAGCAGTAACACCTGAGTTAGTAGTGGGGAAGAGACCATCTCATATACTGGCACACAGTAATAATATGCTTTTCTGCAGGACAAATGGGAGGTATGGCTTTTGGCCTATCGATTTCCCTTGTAGATTACCAGTTACCCTAAGAAAACAAATGGCAATATTTACATAACAGATTTCCACACCCAGGAGATGCTAATCTTTTAAACACATGTTTGTACATATGAAAAGAAAAAAAAATGAGAACAATACAAAAGAGATTTAATAATTTGTGACTAAACTGGTGGGAGAAGAGATGTTTAAAATGTTTTTTATTTGCTTTTTTATATTTCTTAAACACAAAGGCAATCTGTAATTGATATTGACTGCCTTTAAAATAAACAATGCTGGCTCAGAGCACCATACCAAAACGAACCAGCCCTTCCCCCTTCTGCGCTCATATGGCCAAAAATCACTTTGCAGTCCCTTCTCTGGACATTGGTCTCCCCCATGAGTCTCAACTCTATAAAGACAGAACTGTATTTAAGGTCTCACCAGCGCAGGCACATGGCAGGTGCTTATCTTATCAGTACCAATGAGCAAAGAGGCAGAGCAAGGAACATGCCTCAAAACATGTAGCTCCACACAAATTATGGAGGACAGCAGGATGCCCAGAAGGGATCAGTTTTGATACTGAGGATGAAAGGTTGATCATGAGACTTAAGAAACAAGGTCTTGAGGGCTGGGGATATGGCTCAGTGGTAGAGTTCTTGCCTTGCATGCACAAGGCCCTGAGTTCCATTCCCCAGCACCATAAAAAATGACACAAGGTCAGAAGTTTAACTAAGTGATTCAAGGGACCAGATACTTTGTGAACATCCTCTGCCTGTGCAAGAGGGCATGGAGATGGTGTGACCTGCTCACAACGTAAGGGAGGCAGAGAGGCTTGCTCTCTCCCCTCTTGCCCTTTTGTTCTTATTGCTTCGCTGTCTTCTGCCACCTTGAAGTGTTGCCCCTGTGCCATGCCAATTACTGCCTGAAACCTTCACAAATTGTGAGCTAAATAAACCTTTCCTTCCTTAACTTTAGGTTTCGGGTATTTTGTCTCAGCAATGGGGAAAAAAGTAACCAAGACACCCCCAAAATAAGCAAAATTATTTTTGATCGATTTATATTACCATTACATAAACTGGAAACAAAATCAGGAAATATGTGGTCATATACATGATCTCTAAGATTCCTTCATATTTTGTTTACATTTTTTTTTTTAAAAAAAATCTGTTTTTAGCCGGGCGTGGTGGCACACACCTTTAATCCCAGCACTCGGGAGGCTGAGGTAGGAGGAGTGTTGTGAGTTCGAGGCCAGCTTGGGTTACAACACGAGCACAAAGCTGGCCTGAGCTACACGGTGCAACCCTGCCTCAAAAAGCCAGGGCCGGGAGTTTGGCTTAGTGACTTAAGCGCCTGTTTTGACAGGCGTGAGGTTGTGAGTTCAATCCCCAGTTTTGAAAAAAAAAATCTGTTTTTATACAATGAACAAAAAAATTTCATTTGGGATGCTTTTTGTTTTTGATGTTTGTGGGGCCAATTATTTGGCTTATATTTTATGTCACAAGTTCATTTACTCTAATTTGATAGAGTAATTTGGAAAGACAATATAAATCTTAAAATAAGATTCTCAAGAGAAGGAAAGATGCGATTTCTCAATTTGTTTTCAACTACAACCTTCAAAGAGTCTTATTCCCTCCTGCCTCTGAGAAAACACTGTATTTTCTATCTAGAGAATCACAATTGCTAAGTGGGGAAACAGATATTGAGCCATGCTCACATTTTAAAAAATCATACAGAACTGTAATTACTGACACGTCAAGTATTCTGAAGGAGATGCAGAGGGTGTCGTGACTGAACACAGAACAAGGAACTGCATGTAGCCAAGGGGATGCAGTCCAGGAAGGATCTGAGGCAGAGGTGTCTGGGGTGAGACCTGAAGGGGGAAGGGGATCAGCGGGGCACAGGGTGCTCCAGGCAGAGGTAATACTAGGTATAAAGCTGGAACCTGCAGGCAGAGGTTTCTGCTTACTACTTCATGCATTCCAGAATAGAAAGAGAAGTCATGGTACCTTTAAGAGAGCGTGGGCATTTTCCTTATTGGAGTGTCCATCTACCCGAGTGACTCTGTATTCTAACCACTGCTGAACCATCGCTTTTTCTTCTGCAGTGCTTCCTAGCAAATGCTCCTTGTTGGCTTGCTTGACTAGATGAGTTGCTATTGTTGTTAATCCTGTTAGACTTGGGCCATTGTTTGTCTGAAGAACTGGAATCTTAAAAAAAAAGAAAGAAAAAATTCTTCAGTAAATGCAGAAAACAAAGACCAACATGCTCATCACTTCTAAGTAATTGCTACATCCCTCAACTGTTTGTTTGTTTATTTATTTATTTTTTGGTACCAGGGATCAACTCAGGGCTTCGGAGTTGTCAGGCAGCTGCTGTGCCACTGAGCTGCATCCCCAGCCCTCAACTGCTTTTTTTTTTTAAACCAAGTATTCTAGGGATTTAGTCAAAGATACTAAATTACAAGATATATAAGTCAAGAAAATAGCAGTTATAAAACTTTTGACTTAATAGATGCTTGATGATAAAACTGGTAATAACACTGCAAAAAATCGTAATGTTACTTCATAACTGTTATGTATGAGAAAATGGAAATCCTAATACTGTACAAATTTCAATCAAGATTACTTATGTCCATAAATCAAATCACGTAGCATCACTGAAATCTAAACTCTTAGTGTCTCAGTAAAATTAAAGTACATTTTTTTACTTATGCAAAGTTTGGGAGGACTGCTGTGGGTGGAAATCCAGCAATCCCAGCTTCATCTTTGTGGCAGCAGTGTCTCTACAGTAACACAGCAGGAGACTTCTGGCGACACCTGCAAATCTTACTCACATTCAATCCCTTTGCCCATACATATAAACAAAAACTTTAATAGCTGCCCACCACTAAAGTATTTTAATTAAAAACCAAACGAAGCCCACACTCAGAACCCCAAAGCCCTTACCTAGGACCTCAATCTGTAACTTTGTGTTTACTGTGCATCAAATTGCTCCTAATACTGATTTACTTATTGCCCCAAACTTTCCAACCTTTCATAATTTTTTGGTTTTAAACACCTTTCAAAGCCTAATACCTTAAACACCAGCTCGTTCTTGAAGAACGTAAGTCCATTTTTTTTTTTAACTCGGCATTAATTTCCTCTTCTACTTTCCTCACTAATGTCTTCCTCCATCAGTACACATTTGCCTGTCTTTTAAATGAACTGCATTAACTGTTTGTTATACTAGGCTAATAACTCCCTGAAGACAAGACTCAGGTTCTCAGCTATGTCTCCTATAAAACATAAAGCAAACTAGGTAGTAGTGGCTAAGGAGAAGGAACAGTATGGGGTAGTATGGGGATTGAGGAAAATGCCGAAGCAGACCACTTCAGAAGCCATTATCTACTCTTTTACCAATCACAGGGCCTTAGCAAAGTCGCTAAATATTCCTGGTTTCAGGTTAACTTGGTTATAATAACTACAATAGTGCTCCTGTCAAGATACGATTTATTTTTGTTTTTTGAGACAGGATAAAGAGTAATTCTGGCAGGCCTTGAACTAAGTAGCCCAGGCTGGCCTCATACTTGGTTGACAGCGAATCTCTTGCCTCGGCCTCCCGAGTGCTGGGATTATGCAAGTGTGCCACCACAGCCGGTTACAACAAGATTTTTTTGAAAACTGCATCAAATGAAGGAAAAATTAAGGCAAAAACCTACATTATCTGAGGGGGGGCTTCAAAGGGGCAAAAAACGTGCAAGACCGAAGTAGTCGTTTCTACTCTAACCCATTCTGTCCACAGCAAACAACGATCTTCATAAAGCACGCACTTCCCCAATGCCCTGGGAGATCGGGGCCCGTGCGCCTTACCAGGCAGTATCACACCCTACTTTGCGTTCTCACAGCCTTCACCGAATTCTTTAGATTACATAGGACTCCAGAGGCGTTCTCTCGGCCACCCACCCTTCAAAGTAGCACCTTTTACTACTGTACTTTAGATCACCGCTGTGTCTGTCTATCCAGACAAGAAGCGAGCGCCCAGAGGTGGCGCGACCCCCTCGACGCTGTCGCAGCGCCACCCGGCCCGCGTTAGCTCCCGGGAAGCGGCTGCGTGACGATTGAATGAAAGCAGCGGTCGCGGCCCCCGCAGGCGCTGAACGCTAGCGTGGGGTCTCGGGGTTTCTCGGAGGGCCGAGTGCACCGCACGCTGGATTCTCGGCCCTGCATGGGATGCTGACGTCCGCGCCGCAGGGAAAGCTGAGGCCGAACCCGAGCAGTACCAGCCGGCGCCGCGGCCACACGTGGGCAGCTGGCAAGGCGCACCCTCACGCCCGCAGGCCGGTCTCCCCGGGCTCGGCCCCACAGTCAACTTCTCCACTTCCGTGCCGCCTCTGCTTTTCTCACCTGTCTCTCGCCCTGAGCGCTGTACTTATTCCCCTTACTCAGCCCCAGGGACTTCTCTAGAAGCTTCAGCTCGGCGGCAGCCGCCATCTTCCGGCCCCAGCGCCTAACAGAGGGCGGGGCCCGCACACCGTAGACCGCCGTCGCGGGCGGAGACGGAAGTCCCACCCCCCCCTCCAACATCACCGGCAATTGGCTGAGCAGAGTAGCACGTGAGAGCGCGCCTGCACGCAGGAGGCAGGGCCAACGAAAGGGGCGGGACCCGGGAAATGCCAGTGTTGTGGAGAGAGGATGGCAGATTTCTACTGTGGAGCTGCTGGATACCTCCTGGCAGGGCGAGCATCGGGACGGGGCTTCGGTTGTTGCAGTCGCCAGGCGCCTGTCTGCCAGCTTTTAAACGGCGGGCTGTTGGCCAGGCTGCCAGAGTCAACGCGCTAACTCATTTGGCAGGCTGAGGCTTTGTAGTAGGAGCTGGTATTTACCTTTGGTTCAGGAGTCTCTGAATTTGAACAGATTGAATAGTAGAGTTCACGATCCATCACGGGTTTCCAATTGCGGTGTCGTTCACGGGCATTGAAACAGTGCTATAACGGCGAACTGGAAAACCCAAGCTTTAATTTAATCACATCTGCAGAGCCTTCTTCCTCATAAGATGACGTTTACAGATGCGAAGGAGTTGGGGACAGCGGTCAGCCTTCCGCACCTTTTCCAGAGCACTTGGACATTCATGCAAATTATTTGTATTTTAGGGCACACACACAAAAAGAAATTCTAAAGAACAAAATACGATCTTTAGCCCGCAATACAATGAAAGTAGAAACTAGCAGTAAAAAACTCGAAGGCTTGTCTTAACCTTAGACAGTAAAAGTATTCTAGTAACTCATGAGTCAAAAAAGGAAATCCTGAGTGGGATTGGGTGTTTTATAAAATATAGTTGTGAGAGAAAATTTATACTATAATATATTTATATTAATAAAAATCAAAGTTATAATCTAGATAAAAAAATTTAAAAAGCCAAAAGAAAGCAGAAGCAAACAATAATTATGGTAAAAGAATGTATAAGGAAACAATAACAAGCAAAATAAAAAAGTATAAAAGTTAAAAATTAGTGAAATTAATAAATCATTTGCTAATGTAAAAAAGAAATGAGTAACATGGGAAGAAACTGCTCGACAGAAAACAGAAACTGAGATGGCGGAAAGGGGAAAAGAAGAACAAGCAAATAAAAAAATATATAAAAGATAGTTAAGATTGTTATACTACTAATTTCTCTTAGTTCATTGAAAAGAAAGGTTTGTGCTAATATTGTTTGGAAAATTAAATACCTTTATCTTGTACTCTGAGTAGCTAAAGATAACAATATGCAATATATTAACCATTGTTACTCTCCTATTACCTTATTTTGAAATTTTGGTTTTTTCTCTTTAAAGTAAAATTTAAAAATGAGAATGCTTAAATACACAAAATTAGAAGTGGCAAATTGCACAAAATTAGAAGTACAGAAGAAAAAAAATTACAATTTTGTTTTACTCAGAATAAAACATTGATCCCCAAACCTTAAAAGATTTTCTTTTCAGAATCAGCATGGTGGTTGTCTTAGTTACATTTTTTGTTGCTGAGAGAAAATACTCGACACCCAAAGTTAAAAGAGGAAAGGTTTATTTTGGCTTGCAGTTTGTAGAGGGTTCAGTCCATAGTTGGCTGGCTCCAAGGCAGCGCTCTGCATGGCACAGGGGCATCGCAGAGCAGGCAGGGGGCAGCAACGCAGCAAACAGCAACAGCAACCAAACCTGCCTTTATATTTCATCCAGGCTGCCAGCCCTTTGGTGCCACCCACACCCAGGGTGCAGCACCCTTAACACACACCCTAGATCCAACCACCTCCGAAAACCCCCACCCATGACCACGTGAGGCTTTGCGGGGGGCATCTAGGTATGAGCCATAATGGTGGTGTACACCTGTGCACCTGTGATCCAGTCACTTGGGAGGCTAACACAGAAGGATCGCTGTAAGTTCAAGGCCAACCTGAGCTACATAGCAAGACCCTGAGCTACATAGCAAGTCTAAAAAATTCTACAAAAAGATTTATTCAAATAAGAAAACTGTAATGCAATCTTGGCTAAAAATATAAATGAAAAAAAAAAAAAACCATGAATAAAATGTTAGCAAACAATCCAGTAATATATTTAAGCAAATAGAACGGCATGACTAGACAGAATTTTTTCCCAGAACGCAAAGAAGTCTGACGTTAGAAAATCTGTTATGAAATTGAAACAGCTATCACTGTACAACTGAGCCTGTTGTCTTACAAAGTTGAAGAATGAAATTACAGACACAAAAGAAGAAATTAGAGTGTTTATTGAAAGTAAGAAGAAAAATAGCGCCTGGTGGGGATCTAGCAGGTGTCTTAAAAAGTGTACTTCCAGGATGTTTTGTCATTTTTTTTTTTTAATGGATAAGTACAGCCTGGGAACTTGTTTAGTATCCAGTGATCACCTATCACAGGTGCCTCTGTGGATTTAGAATAATTAATTGAGGTTTAGGCTTTGAAATGTAAAGTTTAAAGAAAATCAGTTACTCAGCTGGCTTCAAAGGAAACTGAGTTCAAAGGAATCTTGATACTCCACATTTTATGTTCCTCCAAATCCAGCCTAAGTAGGGAGGCATTGTTACCTAACTTCACGTATTCTAAGAAGTTTTTTCCCTTAGAGCTAGAGTTCTTATCTTAACGCTCTCTTTTTCCTATGTTTTTATATATTTTAAGCTTAACTGATTGTATGCCTTGAATTGCATCCTAACTAAGCATGCGTGCTATTTTCTTTGTAACTAGCTGACTGATTCTAGTTTAGGCTCTGTCTCTTACTGGCTGTCTATTTATAAACCAACTATCTAAACAGGCTTTAACTTAATTATTATATTAATAGAGCTAAGGAGAAAAATCATACAACTATTTCTTTCTTTCTTTTTTTTTTTTTTTTGCGGCACCGGGGATCGAACTCACAACCTCGCACCTGCAAGGGCAGGCACTTAAGCCACTGAGCCAAACTCCGGGCCCTGGTTTTTTGAGGCAGGGTCACATTATGTAGCTCAGGCCGGCCTTGCACTCATGTTGTAGCCCAAGCCGGCCTCGAACTCACAATGCTCCTCCTACCTCAACTGGGATTAAAGGCGTGCGCCACCACGCCCGGCTCATACAACCATTTCTACAGGCTCAGAAAAGTCATTTGACTTTATTTAGTATTCATGTTCAGAATGCTCAATGAAAAAGTAAAGGTGCTAGGTTATTTTCTATTTAAGGGGAAATTTTTAGAGACTTTCTTATTAAAGTAAGTTCCCTTTTGTAAGTATTATATTGTGTTAGAGATTTTAGTCAATATATTTAAACCGAGGAAGTACTTAGAAGCATATATATAGAAACGAGAGGTCAAAGTAGCTGAGTTTACAGATAATATAAGTTTATGTCTTGAAAACTCAAGATGCTCCATGGGAAAATTACAAACAATAAGAGAATTTAGAAAAATAGCAAAGTAGAATATCGATATTCAAAAATCAATAGAGGTTATAAAATTAATTTCAAATATTTAAAATCTGCAGGTAAGCTTAATAAGTATTAAGTTGTTATGCACATAATGGTATAAAAACACAAGGGTTGCAAAAGTAAAATTAAAAAATAGACAGACATAGATGCCAATCTACATCTTAAGTAATTTACACATCAGCAAATTCCAATTTAAAAAAGAACAACAGGAAGTGTTGTTTTTAAATTCTTTGGAAGAACAGATAAACAAAGAAAGCCAGAAAAAAATCTGCAGATGAAAACAAGAAATGGAGGGCAGGGCTGAGAGAACCTTTCTGGATATAAACACATTATTATAAATCTTCTCTATATTAAAAGTGAGTGGAACCGGCACTTTGATAGGCTAGTAGAACAGAACAGAAAATTCGGATATGGACCCAGTTAGATTGTTTAACATGCAATTAAGGTCATATGCAGTCATTTTACCCCAACTACATTTTTCTTTTTCTTCTGTGGAACAGGAGTTAGAATCCAGGGCCTTGTGCATGCTAGGTAGGCAAGCGCTGGTCCACTGAGCTACTTCTCCAGCCTAAGATGGACTTTTTGCTAAAGAGGTACAGTAACCTCTACCACACACAATAAAACAAAATTATAAATATATTAAAGATTGTCCTGTAAAATATTAGAGTTTAAAAGTACCAGGCAAATTTCTGTGCAGCCTGGGAATAGGAAACTCTTAATCATGTCTCCAAATCCACATGTAATGAGAGAAGTGATTGATACATTTGCACTTATATAAATAAAGAAGCTTTTACTTTATTTTATTTTTTGGTGGTACTAGGGATTGAACTCAGCGCCTTTGCACTGAATCACTTGCTCAGCCCTTGGAGTAGTTTCTTTTTATTTTGAGACAAGGATTTACTAAATCCTCCAGGTGGGCTTTGTACTTGTAGTCTCCCTGCCTCAGCCTCCAAGAGTGCTGGAACTACAGATGTGCACCATCATGCCTGAGTGTTAAGAAAGTTTTTTTTTCTTTTTTTTTTTGTCGTCTTTCTGAGACAGGGTCTCACTATACAGTTCAGGCTGGCCTTGAGTTCACTTTGTACCCCAGGGTGGTCTCGAACTCACAATGATCCTCCTGCCTCAGCCTCCCGAGTGCTGGGATTACAGGCGTGTGCCACCACACCCGGGTATAAGAAAGCTTTTGAATGGTACTAAAAATGTGTAAGAGTTGAAGATTGGCCAGTTCCAGCCCTTGACAGGCATTGTATGAGATGGGCCTTGATCATTCTGTGAGAGAAGAAAATGAAGAAGTTATGCGAAAGTAGTGATGGCCTTTGAAGAATAGCTAAGATCATGTTGTTGAGGCAAATACTATTATCACTGCTATTTTACAGATGAGGAAGGTGAGAACACAAGAAAGACAATGAGTTACATATCAGAGACTTTAAAAAATTTTTTAAAAACAAGTTTGAGATAGAGTTGGCTGAGTGGCTAAGCCTGCACATACTAGGCTTACACTTGTGATCCTTGTGCTTCAGCCTCTCAGGGTATTGGTATTATGTGTGTGCAACTATGTCTGGCTAAGAAAATGAATTTTCATAGCATTTCAAATAGAGAAGTCCCTTAGAAGAATGGTATACATGCCAGCTGCTGATGTCTGACCTGGTGTTCTCTGTAGCTCTGTAATTCTCTGACTCATTAGAGATCCAATCAGAAGCCCTAGGATCTTCTTTGGCGGAGGGCCTCAGTTTTTCAGAGCTTGGGCACATCTTGGCTCGAGAGCCATGCAGGAGTAACTGCTGTGGATGGGGGCTTCCCCACCAGAAGCTGCTGCTGAGATGTGTTAGGTACGGGCTGTTGGACCAGCTTCGGCTGCAGTGCAGGGGAGAATGCTGGCAGATATTCAGAGGATCTCTAGCAGAACACCTTCCTCTTGCTCTCTGGAGGGTAAAGCATGTTCTTGGCAGTGACTTGGCTGACAAATTAGCCTGTGCCCAGCATGAGTTTATAAATCCAGCCCTGGTGACCAGCTTATTGTTTCTGCTCAAAGGTAGCACAGGTTGTTGGAGGGATGCAAGCCCAAATATCTTATTTTCAGGCTCTGCTCAGGGTTACCTTTGCTCTGGTGACTTTCCTAATCCATCTATATCATCCCTCTGAACCCAGACACAACGATGCCCACTTCGGGTCCCTCTGAATCATATATGTATCTCCATAAAACTGTTTGCTCTACTTTATTGTACTAATTCATTCACATATTGAACAGTTCCAAATGGACTCTAGGCCACTTGAGACTCACATTGGGTAGGCATTCAGTGATGTTTCTAGAATGAGGGAAGAAAAATTAAATACATAATAGTTATACGTGAAATATTAGGGAGATGGAATGGATTGAAGGAAGAGCGTGAGATTTACAATTGTGCTAAACTGTGCCACACAAAGACTAGCAACCACATGCCCTTGTTGAAGGGTTGCCCTATTCCTGTCCTCATTTTGTGGCAGGTACTGT
>RJWM01040470.1:0-15415 GCA_004363535.1 Dasyprocta punctata
CATGAACTCAGGCTTCTGCTTGGAGCGCAAGATGTTGCATGACCACAAAACAGTTTCCACGGATCCCTGAGGGGCTGCGGATAATCAGGTAATCAAAGTCAGTATTTCTAGGCTTCTTTGGAATTCATGGGAATGGAGCCTATGTCTCATCCTTCAAAGTACCAACCTGGGCAACAGGTAGAATGGCTTGTGGTCTTGACACCAGATAGACTCTAAGGAGGGACCCCAGTGGAAATGGAATAAGTTGTAACCCACAGAACACAGTTGCATGGTAGCTGATTTCCTTAAAAAACAGAATTTTCAAGACATATTGGCAAGAAATTTAGGGAGAATTTAAAAAGCAGCATGTGCAAGATTTTGAAGGGACTAAAAATAATTGTAACAATTCTTATCTGAACTTCAGATAAGAATTTTGTCTCTATAACCAAGGCTATCATCTCAATAGTTAAAGCACTGAACAATGAAAAAGACTAATTGTTTCCTTTTTTGTATTAAAATAAAGCCAGTTAAATGAGGGAGGAGTGGTATATCAAACTCTTTTCAATTGATTTTATTGTGATTTATTTTCAAATCCTTATTATTAAGTTTATATTATATATTAAGAAATGAAATGTGATATTGGAGACAACCAAGTGAGTAGGAGAAAGAAGAATAGGAGGAAAGGAGAAAGGAAGTAGAGGCAGAGGAGAAAGAGAATGAAATGAAGGAAGAAGTTGTGATTCTCAACTGAGAAGAAATGTCAATAATAGAGGGCATTGGATGGGACCTATCACTTCATTTTCCATTTGATCCTTCTCATTTTACATGTAGAGTTATCTGCCCACATAGGAGACAAATGGTCTAGTCAGGTCTGTGTGTTGACCAGGGTGGTCTTCAACAAGGGAGAAACCAAGAAGTGGTGTGTGAAGCAACTCATAATTTGTCTGTTCATAGCAAAAACTTCACACAGTGTACTTAGCTGTCTGGTCCCTCTCTTCCTACACCACATTTCATTAAATACCAAATTAAGAACAACAACAATTCAAAAAAATAATGCTTTTACTATTCTAAAATAATTAGTACAGCCTATGAAAAGAGGGTAGCTCAAGAGCTGTTAGATAATACTTCAGAAACTGTGCACGATTTAGAATTAAGACAAAGAAGAATAATATAGAAAAAGACACTAGTTAAAACATTGCTCTGATAAATAGCACATTCAGCATTTTATTCTTGTTGTTTTGCATTAAAGATAAAATCTATTTCTCTCTGTTAACCTCAGTTACCTATGGTGGGGACTTCACTTCTAATAGAATTCATGCTATATTTCAATTCATTTCAATGTTCTCTTCTCTTTGTCTATTAGATCTTACTAGTTCTTCAAGATTTAAGCAAAACCAGGTTAGCATTCCAGCCCTGCTTTGCCAAAACCTAGTTTTCCTCCCTGACCTACTAACAGGTAGTGATTCAAACCACTTAACTTTTGAAAACTAAAAGTATATCTATTTCTCTTTTTCTTTAAATTGCCTACTCCCTGGGTAGAACAAGTTCTTATATAATACAATGTTCAAATGATTTAATTCTGACATGAAGTTTCTCTGTAGTATATTCTCATAAACATTAAATTTATGTTTTGTGGATTAACTGATAATATATGACAATATACACAGTCTATTTTTGCCACAAAACTCTATGAAAACAAATAAATGTCGTGTGTGAGTATGTGAGAAAGACAGAAGGGAGACAGAGATGAAGATATATAGAGAAAGAGGCAAAGAGGAAGGTGGGAGAGACAGAAACTGATCTTGTTCCAACACCTGAAAGGGAAATACCTTCATGTCTTTAGTGTCAGACAGTGAAAATAAGCAATAACAATTTCTTTCTGGTGGAAATGGGACTTTTAACATATGTTACAATTCCAAAAACATGAAAAATGGGCTGATTCTATTGTTTCATTGAGAGTGAATAAGAGGCTCTCTTTGCAATAAGTAAATAAGATGCTAAGAGAGCACAGCATTGATGGAAATTCAACAAAGATCAGAGAAAAGCATCAGTGGCATGAGAAGGATGTTGCAGACTCTCAGTGACTCAAATGGTGACTTCATTGATTTACTGAACTGACCATACAGAATATGTTGGAAAATCTGCCATGATTCTTGAGGGGAAAAATAGTGGATCGCCTGGATTTTTGAGCAGTAGGAAGCCAATTCCAAGGAACAAATTCCCTAGCCCACCATCATTCTGGAAAGTGTTGCTCTTGCATTCTTTTCTCTAAGCAAAAATTTTTACCTTATCAATTTTGAGCTGCAAAGACTGAAGTCCTAATGGTTCTTGTGATGTCCTTAGGCCATCTTTTCTATTTTTCTATTCCTTCTCAGCAACCAAGTTTTCCTCTGCTCCATCTTTGAAATCCACAGATTCATAGGAGCTTCCTTCCTGACCAAACTCAAAATGTTTTAAATCATTCTTCTGAGCCCTTTGCTCTTTGTTTTCAACATAGATCTGACTAAAGCCCCAACAGTAGCTATGCCACCTCCTCAACATTAGATTGCCTTGAAAATACTCCTTCCAGATTATTTTGCCTAACCCCCTTCATCTCAGTCTCTGCAAAGTCTCTGGACAGGAGCAAAATGCAGACAAATTTTCAAACAGAGCATGACACACAGGATCTGCAGTCTTATTACGAGAGGTCTTTTTCCCAACTGAAGAAGCCTTGTCTTTTTCCTGTACCTTTAAACCAGTTGCACTGCCGTTGACGTTCTGGTCTTCTGAACTCTGACCAGAATCTGCCAGCTAGTTTGGCTTACAGCAGTCCAGGGCTGCTTCTTCAACTAACATGTCCAAATGTTTCCAAACTCTTCCTACAAGCTAGTTCAAAGGCTTCTGACCACAGGGTTAAATATAGTCACAGTAATGACCCCACTCCTGGTACCAAAACATGTTCTAGTTACCCACTGCAGATACAAAATATCTCACACCCAAAGTTAAAGAAGGAAAGGTTTATTTTAGCCTATAGTTTGTAGAGGTTTCATTCCATAGTCATCTGGCCCAAGGAAGGGTAGCATGACAGAGAGACATGGCAGTGAACAAACAGTTCACAGTGTGGTAGGAAGAAGACAGAAAGCAGCAAGCAACACACCTCCCTTTCCCTTGTATTCCATCCAGGTTACAAATCTTTGGCTGGTGACACCCACACCCAGGGAGGGACTTGCATTATTCACACCAAGTTCTATGCTAAACAAATTTAATTGTCACACACTGTTAATCCCAATATCACACTGTAAATTCACCCTCCTCTAAATGTCCCCACCTATTAATGCATGAAGCTTGTGGGTGGGGCACGTAGATGTAAACCATAACAGAGTCTTTCACTTAGCATAGAGTCTTAGTTACTTTTTTCACTGCTGAGACAAAATACCCAGTGCCCAAAGTTAAATGGGAAAAGGTTTATTTAGTTCACAGTTTGTAGAGGTTTCAGTTCATAACTGCCTGGCTCCAAGTCAGGGTGGCCCATGGCAGGGGTCAACAGAGCATGGTGGTGGAAGACAGCAAAAGGAACAAGGGAGCATGAGTCAAGCCTCTTTCTGTGCCTTGTATATTATTCAGTGTACCAGGATTATGGTGGTGCTAACCCAATCAACAGACTGATGTAGCAATCATCCACCCTTAATCCCAGCACACTTAATTTCAGCATTTCACCATGAATCAGTCACACACTCTAGATTCAGCTACCTCTGAGAAAACCCTATGACTGCATGAGGCTTTGCAGGGATATCTACACACAAACCGTAACACATAGTATTTTCAAGGATCACTAAATTTGTATATATACCATTATGTCATTCAATGTTTACTACTAATATACCATCATACAGATACAACAAATTTCACTTACACATTCATCAGTTGAGACATTTGGGTTGTTTCCACTATTTGGCTGTGTTTAGTATTTCTACATGGCATTCATCTATAATATTTGCTTTGATATTCAATGTATTTTAACTTTCTTGGTTATAAATCTTCAAATAGAAATACCGGTTTATATAGTATTTGTATCGTCAAATAATAAACTGCTTCTTAAACAGTTAAAATATTTTATATGCCCACTATTAACACATGAAAGTTATGACTATTAATTAGGATATATAGTCTTGATAGACTTAAGAAATGTCCAGGGGATTAGTGTAGCACATTCTGGGTGTGTCTGGAGTCATGAATGTCTGACCTTCATCCCTGAACCAATACGTGTTCCCTGAATACTTCTTTCTGGAACTGTTGCCCTACTTTGCTTCTCAACACTCATATATGCCACTAGAGAATGCTGCAGCCTTGGTCCAAGGGGCTCTGGGTACTATCTATGCTAGTTGCAGACCTTGACATCATGTTAGTGATGCTGATTTTACCAGCATGTAGAAACAAATGTAGTGGAGGGAGGGAAGCTTCCATCTTGGGAGGCCAGGCAAGGATCCTCTATGATGGCAGTGCCTGAACCTATAGGAATTAAGTTAATGATTTATAGAGACTCGAGGACCATAATCTATCTTCAGAGAAAAGCTGTAGATTCTGAGGAAAGTCAGGCCAAGAGAGATGGCATAAAAATAGCAACACCATAGCTAGGACTGCCCAGGTCCACGGAGCTCAAATCTCGCCACCCTGTCCCTTGAATGTGAGACGTGAGGTTACAGGACTCAATTTTATCTGCTGGATTTTGATCTTGTTTTGGTTCTTTTAAAATCTATTTTATTATTCCCCCTTTTTAAAGAGGGAAATTTACACAGTGGCATTATAACTTAGGGCTTTGTAACCTTTTTTAAAAAATCTTGCAAAGATTTACAACTAAAAATTTGCCTGAAATTTCAAAAGAAACTTTGACTTTTGAATAAGACTGGAAATGTTGAGACTATGAGAATTATGTGCAAGACAGTTGTATCATCTTAGATAGAATTAACAACTTGCTATTGTCTTTATTTGGAGATGAACTATGCTTTATGGAAATGTGCCTGAGTGTCAAGCTGACAAGGATGGTGTTTGTAATTGCTGACCATGATGCATCAATCTGACAAAATTAAGAAATGCCAAAAGGATTTATAAAGCAAATTTCCTGATGTGTCAGGAAAGCATGACACCAGGTTCTATAAAATGTTCCTGGGTGCTTCTTCTCTTGCTGTTTATCTGCTACGCTTTCTGGCTGCCATGAACTAAACATTGTTCTACTATTCTATTTTCCCATGTTATTTGCCTTAGAATCAACTGATCTTGGACCCAATTACCTGAAATCATGAGCCAAATTAAACATCTCCTCCTCTAAGATGTAGGTGTGTCAGAGTAATAGGAAGTTAACTAGTAAGTCACAATTTTCCACATCCTTCACAAAATGCATTATCATTTGTCTTCTTAATTAGAGGCATCCTAGTTGCTGTGAAGAAGTATGTAATTGTGGTTTTGCTTGAATTTCCTCAATGTCCAATTTTGCAGAACATCATTTCGTGTACATATTAAACATTTGTACATCTCCTTTGTCAAACTGACTGTTAAATCTTTGGTCCATTTTAAATTGAATTTTTTATTGTTGAATTTCAAAAGACTTTTAATATATTCTGGATAACTTAACAGAAATATGATTTGTAAATATGATTCTCATTCTGTGCTTTGCCTTATTACATTTTTTCATTTGTAGCACAAAATATGCTTTAATTTTGAAGAAATCCAATTCATCTACTTTTTCTATTAGTTATGCTTCTATGTCTCAACTAAGAAACCATCGAAAACAGAAGATTTTGACAATTTACACCAATTCTGTATTTTATTTTATTATATTTTCAGTCATTACACTTTGGTCTATGCTGTCTATATTTTCATATGCACTTCAAGATCAACTTATGAATTTCTGCAAAAGGTCATGTGAGATTTTCATAGATAATGTGTTAATTTTGTCCATTTGCTAAATTCTTTTCTCTTAGAAATATTGTCTTCAAATCCATTAAATTTTGATGTCTTCTAGTTGAATTAGATTGCATATAATTCTCTCAATTTTTAAATATACAAGTCATGTTATTTTATAAAAAAATAAATATATTCCTTTTGGTGCTATTGTAAATGAAATTATTCCAATATCATTTTTTGGTCATTCATTGCCAAGGTATAGAAATAAAGTTGAAATTAATACATTGATCTCATGTACAGTAATGCTGATTTTGCTTATTACATTTAACATTATTTCCAATAGATTTTATAGATAAGATCATGACAGTTGCAAAAACTGATATTTTTATTTTTAGTTTCTAGTAAAAGTATTGTGCTGGCAAAAAAAATTGCTTTTATTTTGCCTAATCACCCAAACTACAACCTCTGGTACAATATTAAATAATGTAGAATAATCAGAAATATTGCATTGTAATGGATTTGAGGGAAAAACATTCAGTTTCACACTATTATGCTTGCCATTACCTATAGGTCTTTTATAGATGTCCGTTTTTACTTGTGAAAATATTTTATTCCTAGTTTCTCAAATACATTTGTCATGAAAGGTTATTAAATTTTATAAAATATTTATGCATTTATGAAAGTGATTATGTGATTTTGTTTTCATTTTATTTATAGCTTATGTTACTTAAATTGATTTTCATAAGTTAACCACCCCCATATTTTTGGGAAAATGCAACTTCTTTATAGAATACAACCTTCTTATCATGTTTCCATGCTTAGTTTGCTAACATCTGCCAAGAAATTGTTTGTTCAGTGCAGGGAGAGTATGTTAAGCACACACCTCTGAGAATTTTCTGTGTCTGTATTGATTAAAATGATATGTAGTTTTTCTTTCTTTGATTTTGTCTGATGTATTGTTAGAATAACACTGTTTTGAGCATTATCATCTCTTTTTTTTTGAGAAGAATTTGTAAAGAAGATATATGAGTTCTCCTTTAAAAGTTTATTGAAATTCACTAGTAAAGCTCTCTGATCATGGCTTAGTGTGAATAAAATAAAGAAATGTTCTGAAGTATTTTTTTTTTTTTTTGGTGGCACTGGGGATCTAACTCACAATGCTCCACCTGCCTCAGCCTCCTGAGTGCTGGGATTAAAGGTATGTGCCAACATGCCTGACTATGTATGTTCTGAAGTATTGCTCCATATTCTCCACATATTTTCAATGTTATTGCTATTATATATATATATATATGCTATAATCTCAGCAAAATATTGTTATATTTATTGCTTTGTTTAATTTATGTCTTTTCAAGAGTCAAGAAAAGAAGAGCAAGCATGTCTTAACAGTGTTTGCTAATTAACATTTTTGGTTCTTTTCAATTACCCTTCCTGATTCTGTTACTTTCTTTCTGTGATCTCAGTAGCCATCTGGTGTTGTTTTCTCACTTCAGTGGAATTTTGTTTCCACTTGCTTCTTTTGTACTATTATTGTTAAATACATTCAGTTACTGATGGATACTGGTCTAACATATATGCATAAATAAATGAGCATATAGGAATATATGTTTCTTAATATATATGTATACATAATTTTATGAATCAGTTTTCTAAATAAGAGAAGAACAAGAAGAAATAGATGATCACACATTTTTCCATAGTTTACTCAAGCAGTTTTCTTGTCTGGCATCTGATTTTTCATATGGACTCATATTCTATGGTCATTTTCTTTTACACTGAATAAATTCATCTAGTATTTTTGGTAGGGCAGATTACCTGGCAGTAATTTTTCTCAACTTTTTAAAATTTATCTGAGAATAATTCTATTAGTTTAATTTGTAAAACAAAGATTTGTTAAGTGTAACTTTTTTGGAGGATGATGCTTTGTTTTTATCAATTTAAAATTTTTGCCCCACTGTTTTTTAACCATAATTGCTTCTGAGAATTTGTCTGTTGTTTGTCATATTGATGTTTCCTTTTAAGTGATATGATAGTACCTTCTAGGTCCTTTGAAAGTCAGTTTCTATTGCCTACTTTTATTTTTGTGTATGAATCGCACTTGTTTGTTTTATCACTTTTGATTAAAAGTGGATATTTTGAAACATAAACGGAATAGATTTTGCACATTAATATTCTCTCTGAGGGCTTTTGTGGATGATTACTTGGTTATTTGCTTATTTATTTGATGATTTAGCTGAATTAATTCACTGGAGTACATTTCTCCTGTAGTGTGCAGCCTATGTGATCACTTCCCAGTTGTATTTTATCTCATTTTTTAACTTTTAGGTAGTCCCTGGGTCACAATAAACCATTTCTTCATTAAAGAGCAGATTAAGCCTTCTAAATGAGTTATGCATTTGCCACCCTACTGTGTGTGTGTGTGTGTGTGTGTGTGTGTGTATAGAAGTGTGTATTGGGGGTTGCTGTTACAGTTTAAAAATGTACATCTTTAATGTACAGTCAAATAGGAAGCAGTGGCTCAGAGATTTTTCTCTCTGCTTTTTACGGAGAAAGTCAGTTTTGGGCATTCAGAGTCTTCCAGACTACCAGGAATCTTCCTGGGCTCCAGAGAGGAGTGACTTCTAGGTTAATGTGACATGTACTTTAATCAGTGTTTGCTCAGAGAGAGTGTTTTAAGATCTTTGTGCTAGTGAGACTACATCCAAGCACCTCTGTCTTCCTCTGATTGTCCCCCGGTCAGTACTGCGTCCACTGTGCACACAGACTTCTGACCTCCGGAGTTGCCTTGGCCCAAGAATGACTCTCTTACTCTGCCTCTGTCTCTGGTTCTTACTGTTAAACTTCAGGATGCTGTTTGTTTCGATGCTACAGGCTGCTCTTTATCAATATATACAAATATCTACATTGCTTTCAACAAAATCCTTAGGTATAGCGAGCTCTAGTTTGTATTCCAAATAAAGTCAGTCCTCTCAAATGCAGTGTGAAGCACTTAGGGCTTGCTCTTCCTTTCCGAAGAACCTCTGTCACTTACACTATAACTGAGAGCTAGATATGCTTTGCCGGGTCACAAACAAACACTATACTTGGCACTGAGCGAAAGAGGATGGCAGTGTTTGCTTTATCTCTTCTGATCTGAAACCTCACCCTAAAAATGAGCTTGCCAGGGAAAATTATAACTCCAGTATTCACAGACTGCCATGTCTAGGGTAGATGTTTCTGTTTAGGAAGAAAGCACTGCATGGTTTCCTTTCCAAGTACATGCCGGGAATAGAGCATTTGCAACCTTACACCAGAGATCATAATTATTAAGAGAAACCAGCAGGCGTTCAGACTCCAAGGGTGAAATCTTAAGATTAGGAGCTAAGGTGAGAGGAAGAACCATCTGTGTGACTGCGCATGTCCATGATAGGTCTTCCATACCACGTCGTGCGGGATAGGTAACAGAGTCTTGGCTCACATACCACATTTCTTGACTGGCTTTTCACCTACTTGTTAGGTCTTTAGGACACATTGTAGAGACTTGGAGTGTTTTTACTTTTTTAATTTCCATGACTAAATTGTTGCTTTGCTTGGAGAAAGTTCACTGAACTACTTATTTTTCTGTAAAACCAATTTCCTCCAGTTGTTCTGACTTACTGAACTCAAATTATATTAAAATAATTTGAAGGCAAATTTTATATATGCATTTTAGAGCCGATCAAAGCATTTTTTTCTTTTTTGTTATGTACAGAAAAGTACCATGCCAAAGATTTCCATATCAATCTCCAGAACATGTAACTACTGTTCCTTTATTGGAAAAGGGAATTAAAATTGGAGATAGAATTGAGGTTGGTAGTGAATTCCTCTTTAAATGGGGAGGTTTCCTAGAAAATCACAATTTTCCAGTGTGACACAGGGAAGAGGGAGGTAGAAGAATCTGTGCCAGTGACGTGATGTGAGAAAAACTAACCCATCATGTGGGCTTTGAAGATGAACCAGGAGGACTAACCCAGCAATACATCTTTAGAATATATAAAATATAAACAAATGGATTAACTCATAGAGTCCTCAGGAAAGAATGTAGCCCTTGTGATACCTTGCTTTTAGAACAGTGTCACCTGCTTCCAGCTTTGAACCCCTAGATATATGAGGTTGTGTTCATGTAATGTTTTAAACTACCAAGTTTTAGTCGAAGCTGCAGTAGGAATCTAATAGGCCTTTTATGTTCTGCAAACACCAATTGCTTTTGAAAAGAAGAAAACAGTTACAGAGCAAGAAATCATAAAATAGAATGAAGCAAGGCTCTGAATTAGAGAAAACGCTGTGTAAAACTTCGACACTTGCAAAATGGATTGAATTTCTTGTTTGGAATCTATCTATCTATGTATCTATGTAGATATTCTACTATGTACTATGCTATATATATATGACACACAGTACAGAACCACAGCCAATTCATCTGATTATGCCTTAACAGGGAAGTGAAATTTTTAAACATTTCACTTTCTAAATTTTTGAAAAGTTTATTTTGAGAGAATATTAACTGTTCAAACATTTTAAACTATTAATAATATGTAATTGCATAAAATGAAAATAAAAATACATATAAGTAGGAAAAAAAGCAGGAGGAAATCTGGAACCAAAGGAAATATAAAATCAATGTCTTATTTGCTGCACTTTAAACGTATGTGAAACCTGAAAGCTACTAAAAATATTTCTACAAAACTATCCAGTAATTGAACATTTATTTTCAGATCATCACTATTATTTAACAGAAAATTTGGCATAGTATTCCAGAAATATAAATTCAAATTTCAATTAAAATATTGTTTCTTATATCCTCTGTATTTATAAAACACACATAGTCTTTCCAAATACAGCAGATGTTTCTGATTATCTCTTAGGTAAGACGACTTCCCTGAATATAAACACAGTATAATTACATCAGCTGGAAGCAATGATCTTAGCAAAGTACCTCATTGTTGAGCATAAACAAGCAGTTGGCAGGTCCTGAGTAAAGAGATGAGGCTTTAGGGGAGGGAGGGGGAGAGAGAGAGAGAGAGAGACAAGAGAGAGACTCATTGAAGTTATGGCCCAGTGATTTACAAGGATGATATTGAGAAATTTAATCAATCACTGTCTATACTAGAGTTAAGTTGGAATTTTTCCTTTTGTCTGAAGAACATTGTGATTTACATAACAAGCTGATCAAGAAATAGCACAAAAATTGTGTATCATCATACATTTCCTCCTCACTTTTGTAAACTATATTCCACTTATGTGGATATGGAATTAACTCTCTGATAAATATTGATCTATTTTTAATTATTTTTACCTCCATGACTTTTTTTAATAGTCTGCTTCTCTCATCATGAAGCAATGGATAGACTATTAATGCATAGTTTCTCTACTTTATTTTTTCCATTCATACTGTGGAACATTATTCTAAGAAATAAGCTTATTTCTCCTTTTTTTGCCAAATTCTTGTCTGAATAGAGGTTAAAATAACTTTTTCATTGTTCTCATTTTTTTGTATTTACTAGATTTTTGTGATACTTGTGCTTTGGTTTTGTTTTCTGACTTCCCTCTTATATACATCTCACTTAAATTTTTAAGAGCTGCAAATGTTATACTACTCCTTCACCTTTCATGGTTTCTCAGAGTACTGCTTTGGGGTACCATCTTAGTTACTTTTCTCATTGCAGAGACAAAACACACAATACCCAAAGTTAAAGGGAAAAAGGTTTGTTTGACTCACAGTTTGTAGAGGTTTCAGTCCATAATTGGGTGTCTCCAGTGCTGGGTGGCACACGGCAGAGGGGCATTACAGAGGAGGAACAGTTCGTGGAAATGGAGGAAAGCAAAAGCAACTAGAAAGAGAAAGACAATCCTCTTTCTGTTCCTCATATTGTATCTAGCAGTGCCAATCCAGTCAGTGGACTGATCCAGCAATCATCTGGCCTTAATCCCAGCACCCTTAATCACAGCATTACAGTGCCAATCGATCATACACTCTATATCCAGCCAATTCCAAAAAAACCCAATGACTACATGAGGTTTTGTGGAGACATCCAGACACAAACCATACCAGGTACATTCTCTTTTCCCCCATTGTAAAAGGAAATTATAATTGCATATGACTTTTTAGGCCTTTTTGATTCTCTTGAGACATTCTCTCCAATTTCAATACATGAAGTTGACTGAATATTGTTTATGAGTTATTTTTCTGTCTGTTCCTATCATTTTCATTTCTGTCTTTTCCTATTACACTGTTTCCTAATAAGCACAATAACTGCACAAATTTTCCATAGATACTTCAAAAACAATTGAACTTGAAAGTTAATTTCTCTACTGTTATAGTTTAGATATAAAATATCTCCCAAAAGACTCATGTATTTAGAGGTGGGGCTTTTGGAAGATGACTATATCATGGACTAACTGTACTCATCAGTAGATTAATCTATTGATGAGTTCATAATTGAATGTGTTGTTGGGAGGTAAGGCCTGGTCTGAAAGGATTACAAGAGTGCCCTGAAGACTGCTTTCTTCTTACTGGATCCTCCCGTTTTATGTGCTTCCTGTCTGCCACAGGTTAAGCACCATTCTTCTACCATGCCTTCCCAGTATGTTATTTTGTGTTTTAGACAGCAGACCACTCACTGAACCCTCTGAACTCTAAGCCAGATAAACCTCTCCTCACTTAAAATGTGGCTCTCTGGTATTTTGTCTCAGTGCTGGAAAAGTACCTAATACATCTATTTGTGCAGTATATCACATTGTCCACTCGATGATATTCTTCACCTTTGTATTTCTTTTCTTTTCATCTTCAAAGTATCATAATATGAAGTGTTCTCTTGGTATTAGTTCTGTTTCTCTTCATTCACTATGATAATTTATGCTGTAGAAATAAAAACTCATAGTATTTTTCCTTCTTCTTTTCTACCTAGACACTGAATGCCTAAAATATGAACCCAATGGAAGTGTATTTCTTTTTTATGATGCAGTTTATGGGACACCTTATTCCTGAAAAATTTTATAATTCTATTCCCTTTCTTCACCACCAAAATAAATCAAGTGTCTTATTTATGCATTCTTATATAATTTTACACAGGATGTAATATGCACATTATTACATTATATTTTAATTACCTGTTTATTTTATTTCCTCTTCCACATTTCACTTTTATCCTTAGAGATATCTTTAAATTATTATCTTAGTAAATAATTGATAAGATACTTTGGAAATAGATTCAATAGTGCTAGATAATTATTTTCATGTGGTAAAAGAATAAAAAGGGAATCTTGAACCATTCATAGACTTCTTTTGTCAGTGAATAGATAGAAAATTTGGTCATGAAACAAATGTGAAACAAAAGTCGTAAATTTGTCCACAAGTGATTATGGGTATGTTACTGACCTAGTTCTTATGACAATATCTATGTTAGCTATATTAGTTTTGCTTATGATATGGTGTTTTTTTTCATTTTTGAGGCAGTGTTTCACTATGTAGTCCAGGCTGACCTTATACTTGTAATCTTCCTGCTCAGGTCCTTGAAAGTTGAAATTACAGACTTGTGCTACCAAGCCTGGCATCTTATGGTATGCATGGTGCTGGCAGTTTAACTGGTGCTAGACAAGGGGTCTACTACTAAGCTATATTCACACTCCAATTTTTATTTTTAGTTTTGATTTTGCGAAAGGGTTTTGGTAAATTGCACATGCCGGCATTGAACTTGGGATGTTCCTGCCTCAGCTTCTGAAATAGCTAGGATTACAAGCATGTCCCACCAGTACTAAGAATTTATAATTGTAGCCTTCAAGTTTACATTATTAATTTAAAATTATATAGTATCACACAACTAGTGAAGAGCAGGTATCTTATATATTAATTTGCCAAAACAATGTGTTTCCTAGAAACATAGCTTCAAATATTTGTAATATGTTTATATTTTAATCTTGTTTTCCCAGGGCTTATCATGTGCTATCATGAAAGAATGGATTCCCTAGAATGTAAGGGACTAAATTTTTACACACCGTAGAAATTTTTAACAGTAATATACCAAATGCCTCAAAAGTGTCTTGTTGCTACAGAAATGATAGTATTCTGGAGGCATTTGATGTATGCTTGAGTAAAGTGTTTGTAACATTAATTTTTCACTGAAAATTTAATAAATGCCTGTAAAACATTTCTTACAAATAACTGATTACTTATTTAGGTTCAAGGAAGGAGCTAGCAGGAGAAGTCTTGTGAATCAAGTCTCCCCTCTCATGCTTAGAAGTTTGGCCCTAGTTTAGCTCAATGGTTTAGAGTCTTGATCTCAAATTTGCTACTTGTATGTTCTCACTTACTTAGAGAAACAGGGGAGATTGATCACTTGAGAATGAACTATTTTAGTACACTTTTACCAAGCCAAAAAGTGATATATTCAGCTAGAATGTGAAATGGCACATTACCTCTGTGAGCAAATCCTAGCCCACTGGAGTTTTTTGTATAGTCCATTAAATAGGATGCCTCCCTCGCTGTCATAGTATACCACACAATGTTGCATCTAACCAAGGAACTCACTTCATGACCAAAAACATGCAGTAATAAGGTCATGCTCATGGCTGTTATTAGTTTTACCATATCTCTTGCCATCTAGAGACAGCTGTATGGATAGAATGATGAAATGTCCTTATTAAAATGCAATTACAGCAGTAGATAGCTCTAAGGCAAGGTTCTTGAGAAGGTTCATAAACTCTGAATCAGCACCCACTATATGATCTGTTTCTTTCATAGCCAAGATTCATACACCTATGAATCAAAGGATGCAAATGGAACCCATACCACTCTTCATTATCCCTAATATCTTTAGAATTTTTTTATTCTAGATCTCCTAGTATTATGGTCTGTTCATTTGAAGTCTTAGTTCTAGAGGGGAGAACGCTTCTGCTGGGAAGTAGAATGATTGCAATATACTGAAACTTAAGACTTTCCCTAACCACTTTGGACACCTCAAGCCTCTGGGTCAAGAGGCTAAAAAGATGCTACAGTGTTGGCAAGGTGATTCATTCTGAATATGAAGGGGAAATTTGGACCAGTATTCCACTTTGGAGGGAAGGGTGTTTGGAGTGCAAGGAATCCCTTGGGGCATCTCCTTATACTACTACACCAATTTATTAATGACAGTGAGAAATTATAAAATGAAACCCAAACAGGATGACAAATGTTGCACTGCCTTCAGGAGTGAAGGTATGGGTGTCAACTTGACTGGATTCAGAAACACCTAGTAGATTTCTAAATCACACCTCTGAATGTGTCTCATGGATGGGTCCGGAGGTAATTGACCTGTAGGCAAGTAAACTGAAGGAGGAAGACTTACCTGGAATTCATGAGACGCCATCTAATGTGCTTGCAGTCAGTTTGGAATGAAAAGTGAAAAAGGAGGAAAATGGACTGTGTTTGAAAAGATTCATTCTGGTTGAATAGATTCATCTTCTGCTATTGCTGTTGCCTGTGGACATTAGCCTCCACGTCCTTCAGCCTTTCAAGACAAAGTCATACCAGGGACTCTCCAAAGAGCTTCTCAGCCTCCAG
>RJWM01040471.1:0-15538 GCA_004363535.1 Dasyprocta punctata
CTAAGGGGAAAGGAAGAAAGGAAGGGAAAAAGAAAAAGACATAAATTTATAAATATGCATAAATAAGACAGCTAAAAAAACTGTATTGCTGGGTACATTAGCTATTGAAAAAGAAAATTAATATTCCTGAATTGATAAACCTTGCGTGTCTATGTCTGTCAATATGATCAACCCCTATGAAGGTAACAATATGTAATATCGTAACTACTGTCAAACTTTAACCACCTCAGAGTGTAAACTTACAGTGTAATTGTATCAGATCTGTTGTTGTTGTTGTTTGTCTTTCATGCTTTTTGTTTCTATCTTCTGTGTCTATTTTCTTTTAAATAAAATTAAAAAAAAAAGAAATTAGAGCAGAAATACTAACTCAACTAAAAGACGAAGTGGAAAACATAATAAAAGAATTGTTAGGCATCTCTAAAAGAGACATACATGAAAAAAATGGAGCATAGGAAAATGAGGGAAACCTGGAATGAACAATACAAAAAAGATTTAGAATACATGAAACAAATTCAAAGAGATTACCAGGAAATCAAAAACTCCAATGAACGTTGGCAAAACCACCTGAAGGAAACTAAAGATAGACTTTCAAACCTTGAAGATAGGTTTGAAGCTTGTGATTGTGAAAGGAAAGATCTCTTAAAAATAACAAGAAACCTGGAAGTAACAATACAATGGCTGTAAGACAACCCAAAGAAACATAACTTAAGAATAAAAGGTGTGAGTGAAAAAGCAGGGATCAATACAAATCTAATTAAAAGCCTATTTACAGAAATAATTTCAGAAAACTTTCCAAGCATGGGAACAGGAAGTGACTTTCAGATAAGTTAAGAATATAGAACTCCAGCTAAACATAACGGAAATATACTTACACCCAGACATAATAATCAAGATCCCAGAAATTCAACACAAAAACAGAATATTAAAAGCTATTCAAGAGAAAAAAACCCAGATCATCTACAAAGGAAAACCCATCAGAATCATGACAGACTTCTCAACACAAACCATCAGGTCAAGAAGAGACTGGAGTGAAGTATTTCAAGTCCTGAAAGAAAACAACTTCCAACCCAGATTGATGTACCCTGCAAAACTATCCTTAAAAATCAATGAAGAAACAAGATACTTTCATGACAAAGAACAACTGAAGGAATTTATGATAACCGAGCCAACCCTATAAAGAATACTGAAGGATATTTTAGAGAGAGATAAAAAAGTCCACAGCTCCAGAAACAGCGGCAGAGGGATATCACCGAGTGGGGCAGACAAATGAATAATCCATCATCGGGATTTGAGTCCAGTATTGTTTTCAATGAGCTGTTTAGTTTGATCTTATTCTACCTTGACTTGCCTAATTTTAGTATATATGATAGAAGATAATATGAGGCATTATAACATTGTATTACTATGTATTGCTTCCATTGTTTTATTTGTTACTGGTTTTATTCTGTACTATTTTGTTTGATTATATTAGGCCCAATGGTATGGGCAGTTATTTTGAAGATAACAAGAGGTATTACAAGGGTAAAGGAGGAAAGAAGGAAAGGAAAAGGAAAAAGACATAAATTTATAAATAGGTATACATAGGATAGTTAAAATGACTATATTACTAAATGCATTAACTATTGAAAAAGAACAGTTAATACTCATATGATTAGATCAATTTTACATGTCTATATCTGACAATCTGAGCAACCCCTTTGAAGGTAATGATATACAATGTTACAACCACTGTCAAATTCCAATCATCTCATTTTGTAAACCTATAATGTTACAGTATCGGATTTGTTGTTGTTTGTTGGTCCCTTTAGCTTTTTGTTTTTCTTTTCTGCGACCATTATTTTATTTTTTATTGGTTTTATTCTGAACTATTTTGTTTGATTATATTAGGCCTGAGGATATGGGCAGTTATTTTGAAGACAACAAGAGGTATTCTAAGGGGAAAGGAGGAAAGAAGGAAGGGAAAAGAAAAAAGACATAAATTTATAAATAGGTATACATAGGATAGTTAAAATGACTGTATTACTAAATGCATTAACTATTGAAAAAGAACAGTTAATACTCATATGATTAGATCAATTTTACATGTCTACATCTGTTAATCTGAACAACCCCTTTGAAGGTAACGATATGCAATATTACAACTACTGTCAAATTCCAATCATCTCATTTTGTAAACCTATAATGTTATTGTATCAGATTTGTTGTGGTTGCTTGTTTGTCTCTTGCTTTTTGTTTCTCTTTTCTGTGTCCATTTTCTCTTAAATAAAAAAAAAAGAAAATTATTCAAACAAGTAGTTTCAAAATTCAGAATGTAAAAACCAATCTAAATAAATGTGAGGCAAATCATTAATTACCTGGAATGTATCAGTTTTCCAAAATGCGCATTACTGAACTTCTTGGTGTGTATAGTTTTCTGAGGTTCATTTGGAGGTACATATGCAAAGAAGATTACTTCATCAGGGGAGATATACTGCAGAGCAAGTGCAGTCTCAAAGCCCATGTCAGGAACCTGGAATTGGAAAAAAGAAAATACTGCATTTAAATGATTTTATACTTCTATTACGACAAAATTCAAATAACAGATTTGTTTCCAGTTCACATCAAAACAATACTATTTACTTATCAATTGGAGTAACATTTCAGTATAGTCTGAATATGTATGTGCATACAATGAAAAATAAATTTTTCTGCTGAAAAGGAAAAGAAATTCTGGTGGTTAAGACTTGACTGAAGATTTCTGTATCTTTGGAGATGGCTGGAATGGAAGGGTGTACTGAGACTGGATTTTCATTGTATGTGTGAGGAGTCAGGAGGTTCAGAGTTTAGAACTGGGTTTTTCTTTGGTGTTTCGTTTAAGAAAGGATTGTGACATACCTCTCTTCACTTGCGGGCTGCTGCTCCCAGACCCATGCAAGAGACTTGCGAGTGACTGAGTCCCTGCTCACATAGTCCTCTCTCATATCCTCTGATTCACAGACTTTTCCTTGGAGTCAACACAGGCACTTTTAGCCTGAGTTTCTGACCTGTAAGTTTTCTTTTCTTCCCCACCCTGGCACTTGCACTTTTTTATTTTTTATTTTTGTTTTGAGACAGGGTCTCACTAAGTTCTAAATTTCCCAGGTTGGGTTGTGATTCTCCTGGCTTGGCTTGGTCCAAAGCTCTTCTCAACACACCCTTCTTTAATCTTAATCCTGTTCAGTATGGGAACTTCTAGCAGTAAGAAAAGAGGTGGGTACCAACCCCCAAGAGTATGCTGGAACTGATCTTATTGCTAGCACACAAGAAGTAGGTGGTAGATGGCATAGACTGTTTAGGGGAACAACTCATCAAACAGTGTCTCCAAAACCCATTTTTGTTATGCTTTACCCCCAGTCTCTGCATTTTTGGGACTCATTGAGAAAGGGAGAACATTGGAAATAAGACTGGGTAAAAAGATAGACCCTGGAGCTAGCTGCCTAGGATATATGCCTGATTCCAGTAACTAACGAGTTGGGTAATTCTGAGTAATTATTCATCCTTTCTGTGCCTAATTTCCTCTTAGTAAAATGGGAATAAATAATTGCTATAAAGATTTTAAGCACTTACAGCAGTGCCTTCCACATAACAAGAGCTAGTGATTATTTTTTCCAGAGAGGATGAATGCATAATTTAGAGAAACAGAGTCAGTGAATGAGAGAGAGAGAGAGAGAGAGAGAGAGAGAGAGAGAGAGAGAGAGAAGGAGAGAGGGAAATGTTAAATATAAGTTTCTCGGCCTTCCCACGAGCTGGGACAGCCATGTGGAATGGAAAGAAAAGAAGCCAAACCATGTCTTCTCGTGAGCCAGCCGGTGTGCAGTCTGGGAGACAAGAAGAGACCCTACCTCACCCTGTAAGCAACTGGTTGATTCGTAGGAACTCAGGGTGAGCTGAAAGCAACTGAGGTGAAACGAATAGCTTGATACTTGTATTGTTTGATTGACTTTGCAGGCCTGGGACTGGTGGCCTGTGTATCTATTTGGAGGATGGCAGTGTGCATTGTGGCAACTATGGGGGATTTCCTTCTGGCTTGTTTTTGAAATCCAAAATGTTTTGTTCTATTTTACTGTTTTATTCCTGTATCTTGTAACCTGAGCAAGTATTTTGAAGATAACAATATGCAATATAACAACCATTGTTAAATTCCTATCATCTTGTTTTGAAAACCTATATAGTTATTGTTCTTTGTTGTTGTTTTTTATTTGCTTGCTTCTTGATTTTTCTGCTTTTCTTTTTTCTCTCTAAAATAAAAAAATTTAAATGTGAGTTTCTCTTACTTGTTCTGAGTATATAATCCCCATAGATTACAGGGTTTTCATTGTAATAATTTAAGCATTCACATAAGGGAGCCAAGGCACTTTCTGCAAAATTGTGAAGTTAGCAAAACATTGAGTTAACTATTATTCTGGTTAGTTCTACTTTCTTGTTCATGTCATCCACTTTGTATATATGCAAATCTATACCCCAACTCAGGTGAACATGTGAGGGGGCATGTGGTAGCATATCACACTCACAAGGACATTCCCATTCTCATTTGATAAGCATATCTCAGACAGGGGGTATGAAAACATCATTCCCTCAGCTGCAGTCTTGGCCTGGTAGTTGGAAAGATCTTTTAAAATGAGAGTCATCCTTTGTTCTATTTTTGTTAAGCCAGAGAGAAACCCTAGTCAAAAATTGATTATTTGCTGATACATTGATGAGTGTTCATTTTCTGACTGCATGTCCATGATGAATTCTTAGGCGTACATTCCTTTATAAGTAGCATATTACACATTAAAGTTATTATAAAAATCTGTGGTGCATCTAGAGGAGTGTAATGAAGAGGATAAGAACACTTTTCTATGTTGGTATTAGGAAAAGAGGAAATTAAAGGGTAGGGTTAATATGGAAGAAGAAAAGTGAGCCAAAACTTATTCCTTCAAGGTTGACCTTAGGAGGTAGAGAATCAACCCCATCGGGGATTACATTGGGAATAAAGGATCTAGTTGAGAAGATCTGGTGGTGTTCTGCTGTGAAGACATTTGCATGAAGATATCTGGTGTTAAATGGTAGCTATATAACTCTGCCATGTAGTTGGGAGATTTTGGGGATTCACAGGTATATGGAGGTTTTCCTTTAGTTAAATAGAGCAAAGTACACTAGTAAGAATTTGTCCTAAGGAAAATACCATTGTTTTATGTGTAGAGTGTGGAACATATTCTTGTAACAAAGGAAAGTGCATTATACCACTGACCTGCCCAAAAATGCTGGAGTTTTCAGAGGTTTCAAAGTGATTTGGAGTCAGTTTATGTATGAATCCCAAGTGATCATAGTATAATGTGAAAACTTTATCGGTAACAATTCCAATTTCACTATATGTCTCTAGTCCTGTAAGGAAATAAAAAGAACTTTTATGTGATATAATACAAATTGAAATATAATAATATAATAACCTGTAAAACTTCTTATTTAAGCTAAGGGATAGTAGTAGGGCCCTAAGACTCCTGAATTAGCAAAATACATGTTAGTCTGTGTTAAATCCCTGGGAACTCTTTTCCAGAATCTACATTGCTATACAACCTGTTCACTGAAGTAGGAGAAGGACAGAACAGAATAAGCAGTGTTTAATTAAGGGATATAGAGGAAAGAAATTTAGTTTTCCTGGTAGTATTTTCTCTTCCTGAAACCAACACATCAGGTTCCTGAACAGATAGAAGCAGTGAGAAAACAATGGCCAGAGGGTTGTCAGTAGATTGGGTCATTATGTTTAAGCAAACTGGGTGCCCTGGGGTTTTTTGGGGGCAGCATGTTGCTGAGAAGTACTGTCTGGTAGTTGAGCAACCTAGGATAGTGATAGTGATCTAGAGGAAGATCACTTTCGTTAGTGATCTAACCAGTCAGATAGTGATCTAAAGGAAGAATCCCTCTCCTGGAAGGAGCAAGAATGAAAGTTCATATCTCGAGATGAGAAAGACTGATTTATGCACACCACTCTAATCAGGCTTTCCTGTCCCTGACCCCTAAGCATAGAAGCACCCTGGGATTCAATTCTTAAGTTTCTTCTCCTGCTGTCTTTGGAGATCTCACTCGGTTTTAGAATTTTAGATTTAGAATGATTAAAAAAATTAAGTCTCCCATCTAGTTCTCTTTCTTGAAGTCCAGACTAATAATATCTGCCCACCAATAGCTCCAGTACAATGTTGGTTAGGCATCTCCATCCAAATAGAATTCTTAATCCTCATGCAAAATCTCCATTCCTGGTCTTCCTATTGTTCAGTCCAAAAACTTTGATGTCACTCTTAATTTCTCTCATACCCTACCTATATCTAATCTATCAGCAAATCCTATTGACTCTACCTTTCAATACATACAGATGCTCTTCAACTTATGGGGTTATGTCCTGATAAACCCATTGAAAGTTGAAGATACCATAAGTCAAAAGTGCATTTAATACACCTAACTTTTCTACTGTCCTAGTTTAGCTACATGGCACACCATAGGGTGTCAGTTGTTTCCCCTCGTGATCTCATGGTCAATTGGCAGCTGTGCCTCCTTGCTGCTGCCTACTATGGTAAGGTAATATCCTACTGGATATCTGTAGGCTAGGAAAAGATAAGAATTCAAGATTCAAAGTACAGATTACATTGAAACTATCCTGCTTTCTCACTGTTTATAAAGTCAAAAACTCCTAAATCAAA
This sequence comes from Dasyprocta punctata, assembly GCA_004363535.1. Lineage (NCBI taxonomy): Eukaryota > Metazoa > Chordata > Mammalia > Rodentia > Dasyproctidae > Dasyprocta > Dasyprocta punctata. The sequence continues at coordinate 6,696 of RJWM01040471.1, forward strand.
TCATCCTAAAATCAAGGACCAGCTGCATATAGAACCCAATCATTTCCTACTATGGTCATTAGCATCACCCTACACAAGCCACCTTTATTTATCTTGTGCCTCCTAACTGGTCTCCAAGATACTACGTGTAGCTCACTTCAGACTATTCTCAAACAACAACATCAATAACAGTGACAACAGCAAAAATAAAAACCAAACAGCCTACCAAAGATTACATCACTTCATCTAATTCCCTAATCAAAACTCTCAGTGGCTTCAACCTTTCCCTGAAGAAAAGCTGAAGTCCTCACAATGCCTTCTAAAGGGCTTCACGATCTGGATTCTGTTGACCTCTCTAACCTGATATTTTGGACTGCTTACTCTGCTCTAGCCAGCAGGCTATCTATGTTCACAATTGTATCATCTGTCACACCGCCAGCCTTGTTTCTTCCTCTCCAACATTATATGTTATATACTGTCCTTGGCTTTCTCAATGAATTCAGTCCTCCAACACAGTGATGAACATGAGTAGTGGTAGCATGCTTTTTTGTTACTATGAAATTTGATCATACATTTGCTACAGTTTTCTCGCAAGATAGTCTTAATAAAAATTTTTTTGGTTTTTGGGCTGGTTAGGGGTTTTGTTTTAAAATAGTGAATGATTATAATTTACCATCTTAACCAAATACTGAGGCTCATCAAGTATTTTTCATTGATTGAGATTATAGGATTTTTCTCCTTTAATCTGTAACAGTGCCACAGTGATTAATTTTCTAATACTAAAATATCACAAAACCCTGATAGAAATTCAGGAATGATGCAATACAATATTCTTTTTATATATTGCTGTTTGGTTGGCTAAAATTTTGTTTTATATCAATGAGTCTTAACAGTACTTGGCCACCAGATGGCACTCATGCCATCATAGCTAATATCTTGCTTCAAAGTATAATTGGTCCACTGATTTCTGCTAGTTGTTGGTTCTAGGACCTTACACCAATAGCAAAGGCAGAGGATGCTTACACAATGTTTTACAAAAACTGGGAGCTATGGTGCACATCTATAAACCCAGCACTCTGGGAGCCCTAGGCAGAAAGATCACAAGTTTCAGCCTAGCCCGGGCAATTTAGTGACTTAGTGAGACCATGTCTCAAAATTAAAAAAACCAAAAACCAAAAACAAGAGTTGGGGATGTAGCTCAGTGTGAAGGCCCTGAGCTAAATCTCCAGTATACACACATACACACATGATTTCTATAGCCTTAACCTGCACGCTTTAAATCATCTCTAGATAACTTACAAGATCTAATACTATGCTGTGTAAATAGGTGTTGTACTATATTATTTAGAGAATAATGACAAGAAATACAAATATTAGTACAGATGCAATTTTTTTCTGGTGTTGGAGTTTGAACCCAGGAAATCATGCATACTAGGCAAACAGAGTCTCAGCCTTTTCCAAATATTTTGATCTTAAGTTGGTTGAATCCATGAATGTGGACCCTAAGATATGAAAGTTTGACTGTACTTTGTCTCAGTTATTTATATTGTCATCACTTTGAGTTTCTTGAATCATTGGTACAGTAGACTTTGAGCTTTACTGCTGTTTAAAATGTCTTCAGAAATATTACATTAGAATTTGGTATGGAACAAAGTTATTGTGGGTGCAGCAAGAGAAGAAAACTAAGTAGAAAGATATATATTTATCATGAAGCCAATATTGTAGAAGAGTTTACTACAATTCCACATTTCTTATAGAAAAACTTTCAGCTATTCTACAGGACCTAAGAAAGGAAGAAAACCACAAGGTGAAAATTGCTTTATATTATGTGATTGAGATACATGCAATATGATTGTCTTATCACACACCAAGCAATGCAACTACAGCCAGGGAAACATAATATCAGAACAAATCATGCCCAAGCTGGCCTCGAACTCACAACGCTCTGCCTACCTCAGCTGGGATTAAAGGCGTGCACCACCACGCCTGGCTCTCCTTGTTATTTTTAAGAGATCTTTCCTTTCATGATTGTTAGCTGCACATCTGTCTTCAAGGTCTGAAAGTCTATCTTCAGTTTCTTTCAAGCAGTTTTGCCAGCTTTCAATGGAGTTTTTAATTTCCTGGATATCCCTTTGAATCTGTTCCATGCATTCTAAATCTGTCTTATATTGTTCATTCACAGTTTCCCTCATTTCCTATGCTCCTCTATTTTTTATCCATGTCTTCTTTAGAGATGTTTAGCAATTCTTTTATTATGCTTTTCATTTCTTCTTTTACCTGAGATAGTATTTCTCTTCTAATATCTTTTTTTTTTTTTTTTTTTTGCGGCACCGGGGATTGAACTCACAACCTCGCGCCTGCCAGGGCAGGCGCTTAAGGCACTGAGCCAAACTCCCGGCCCTGGTTTTTCGAGGCAGGGTCGCACTGTGTAGCTCAGGCCGGTCTTCTAATATCTTTTATAGCCTCATGAAGTTGTTTCTTCACTTCAGTTACCATCACTTCAGAAACTTCAGGTGTACAATTTCCGCTCTCTTTCATGTTTACATCTTCTGGACTTGCTTTGCTTGGGTTGGAATCCAGAGACTGCCTTATGCTTCTTCGTCTTGAGATTTTCCTGGGTTCTTCCAAACAAGTGGGCAGTGAGGTCCCAGGCATTTCCTGTGTTGGCTACAATTGCTCTGAAGCATGACTGTTTGGTTCTCCTGGCTAGTGCTGGCTATGGGTATCCAATGGGGGCCACTGGGTGTGCTGGTGCAGGGCTGGCTGCTGTTTTTCCCAGCCCATGTTGGCTATCTGGGGAGGGAAGGGTCCAGGATGGCTGCTGGAATGCATGTGGGGGCAGGGCCAGCCCCTGCCTCCTGGACCTGAGCTGGTTTGACAACCATGATTTTTACAAAAATATCTTTTATTGTGGAAGGATCCTGCATATCCAATTTGGGGCCAGGCTAGATACCCTGGTAGCTGTTAGGGTAAAAATGGTTCTCATTTCATAACATACATGAAATTAGAGATTTCACATAGGCTTACCTATGAAATCTAACCAAGGTACTAGAGAAAATAGACAATATCTTCATGACATTGGGAAAGGCAAAGAATTCTTTTTTTTTTTTTTTTTTTTTTTTTTGAGACAGGGTTTCACTATGCAGTGAAGGATGGTCTTGAATTCTCTTATTTAGCCAAGGATGGCTGCAAATTCATGGCTATCCTCCTGAGTGCTGGGATTACAGGCATGTGCCACCGTGACTGGCAAAAATTCCTTTATTTATTTTTTTGTCTTTTTCAGATATGGTCTCACTATGCAGTTCAGGCTGGCCTTCTTGGGCTCACTTTTTAGCCCAGGCTGGTCTTAGACTTGCAACAATCTTCCTGCCTCAGATTCCTGAGTCTGGGTTTACAGGAGTGTGCCACTATGCCCAGCTCCTGGCAAAAATTCTTAAACAGGATACAAGAAGCATGAGGTACCAACCACAACAAAAAAGATAGATGAATTGAACTTCTAAAAATTAGTAATTTTTGTTCAAATTGCACCATGAAGAGAATACAGATAAGCCAATTATTAGAAGGTATTTTGATGTCATATTTCTAACCAAGAGCTTATACACGTAATATATTAAAAACTATGGAAATCAGCAGGAAAAATTCAATCCAATCAAAACTTGATTAAAAATGAGACAAATTATAAAAAACAATATGGAAATTCCCAGGAACATTTGAAACTATGGTCAACAACATTAGTCATGCAAATGAAATCTTTACTTATATCATTTTATACTTACCATGATGGTTCACATTAAAAAGACTAACAATACTAAATGTTGGCAAGAAGGAGTAGTAACTGGAACTCTTTAATATTGCTGATTGGAGAGTAAATTAATGCACAAATGGCAAATACAGTGGTATCTCAGTTCATGAATTTGATTCTTTCCATGATTCTGGACAGAAATTGAATTGGATGAAAACTGAATCAAATTCAATGGTTAGGTTCAACGTTGCTCTCATGGGGAAATTTGATTTGGCTTGTAACCAGAATCTTGGAGAGAATTGAGTTCAGGAACCAAGGTGTCAATGTAAATGTGTTGAGATATTCAAAATCGTTAGTCATTAGGGAAATATGAATTGAAACCACAATCAGTATATCTCACTAGGATACCTAAAATAAAAAAGACAGACAATAGTAAGTGTTGGTAAGGTCTGTGAAGAAATAAACATTGTACAATGCTGGTGGGACTGTAAATTGGTATAGGCACAATTTGGCAGATCCTCAAAATATTGAACATAGAGTTACCAATATTAAACTTAGACTTCTAGGTATGTATCCAAGAGAACTGAAACGTATTTCTACACAAAAACTTGTACCCTAATGTTCACAGCAGCATTATTCATAGTAACCAAAAAAATAGAAAAAAACACTGTGTCTTTCACTTTGGCTGTTAGACCCAGTCCCAAGATATCCTGATATTCATCAATGCAAATACCCTGATGAGTAGATATACAGAATGTGGTATATTCCTACAGATGGGTATTATTTAGCCATTAAAAGGAATGAATGAAACACTAATTCATTCTACAACAGAGATGAACTTTGAAGAGGTTATGTTCAGTGAAATAAGATAATCACAAAAGGACAAATACTGTATGATTCCATCTGTATGAAGTACTTAGAATAGTCAAATACATAGTAATGAAGAGTAGTTGACCAGGGTTTGGGAGGAGGTGGCGCTATGGAATTCATATTTAATGAGCACAGAATTTCAATATGAAAAGATAGAATTCCGAGGCTGGATTGTTGTGACAGTTGCATAACAACGTGAATACACTTATTATGGCAGCCCTGTACACTTCAAAATGGTTAAAATGCTAAATTTTATGTTATGTATATTTTAGCACAAGACTGAATAAAAAAAGCAAAAGATGAGTAGCAATTAAAAAAGCAAGAAGAATAATTTTATGCCCACAAAGTAGAAAAGTAAGAGCTAAGGAAAGAAAACATTCTGATACAGCAAGTCACACCACTCTACACTCAGCCTTTGAGGCAACATGGAGAGAAGGAAGGTAAATCAACAAAATCCTGATGACTGTCAGTAATCCCCTCTATGGTGGATTGACAACTGATGGTAAACTTGTAACAACCAGCTGAACTGAATCAGTGTAGTGATGGATGTGGATGACCTACCTGAGGATTGTTGCCTACATAAAAAGAACTGGAGAGGAAGAGATAGTGCTGTTGGTTTTCCTGTTGCTGTGGGTTCTGTTGGAGGAGCTTGTTGAGTTTACTTACTGATATGAACTTGGCTGTTCTCATTGTCAGAGGAGCTTGGGACCCTGTTGTCACTCAGAATGGCTATGGTTCACTTCAGGGGTGGTCTAGTTCTTACTTTGAGCAGTGCATCCTGGCTCCAGAGGGGAAGATGGTATGCTGTTTAGTATCCTGGAGAAGCTCGTCATGCTGCTTTCCTGATATGAACTAGGCTGTTCTGAAGGTCGGAGGAGCTCAGAACCTCATTGTCACTGAGGTACTTTTTGGGGGAGCTTTGGTTCTTACTTTGAGTGCCGCTTCCTAGCTACAGTGCGAAACCCTCAGCCTATTGGTACAGATTCTTCATCCTGTTGGCATAGACTTTCTAGCTTCCAGCATTGACCTTTGGGCCTTTCCAGCACAGATCCGTGAAAGAGACTTGTATAAGTCGTTGTGGGCTCTAGGCCTCCAGTTAGACTCATTGGGGGCAATGTCATGGGCTTTAGATCTTCAGATGGACTCATGCTGGACACTGCTGTGGGATCTAGGCCCTTAGCTGGATTCACTGGCTCTTAGTGTGTGGGCAGATTTGCTGCACTTCTTTTGTTTAACTCTTTGAGTGACTATGATAAAATAATACTATAAATTATGTGTCCTGTATTAAATTATTTTCCTTGCAAACCCTGACTACAACATGCTCCTAAACAGGTAAGAAGTTAACAATGAGTGAGAAGGCTTTCAAAGGAAAAGCACAGGCAATGATCAAACCCTCTCAAAAAAGGTAGATTTATCACCTTCCAAAGCAGTGTAATGAGTAGAGAAAATGAGTCTAAGTTCTATCTAAAGTGAGGGAGGTAAATGGGTCTGGAGAACAGTTCATGAACTACACAATGTCAAAACAAATGGAAGAGCTAATCAGTGGTGTACACTTTAATGATGAACTAGACGAAAAGAGAAGGGACAGAAGAGGTGATAGAGGATGGAGTCCAATAGGATTGATTAGAGAAGGAGTTGGAGATGTTCAGAGGTGAGGCACCAAAACATGCAGGTATTCTGAAATGGAGGAGGCAATCACACTCAGATATAGAAAATCAAAGATGAATCCTCTAGATCAAACCAAATATCTGAGTTGTTGAGAAAGGAAAGTTGTGCTGACTCTGGCCTCTATCTCCCTCCCCATGCCTTACCTGGGGAGTACTATATTTTGGGAGTGGCTCTAACAGCCTGAGTGAAGGAGACAGTGCTGCAGAGCCAAATTTCTGGAATAGGCTCCCTACATACTCTTCTGAAAAAAGAAACCTAGCAAGGGAGTTAAACCAGGGAAGCTATGAATGTCAAATGGGGAAAGGGAGAGATAATAACATGGAAGTGGGCAGTATCTCCCTTCTGTCATCCTCCCAAACACTGGAGAAAACTGTGTCCCAGTGGCATTGCAATCACCACTCACTGGCCAGCACCAACAAGTGAAGCCCCCTTTGTAAGGTTCAATTTGGACATGACTTTCCCAGTACCCAACCTGTCTGCCAGCAGAGGCACTGCTCCCAACTCATCATTGGTACTTTTGGCAAACACAGGATGTTGTAAAAGAGATAAGATGGAGCAGGGAATCTTCCAAACATCTGAACACCTGAAGATACCCAAGCATTCACACTGCAAACCTCAAGAACTTTGCCCACTGAGGCATGAAACAGTCAGAGAACTTTGACCACTAATGTTTACTGAGATCTTTCTGCCTAACATCCCCTCCCTTTATTCAAGCCCTATTAAAAAAGCCTGCTTCTCTTTGCTCCTTACAGATGACTTTTTCACACTCTGTCTGCCTATACTCAGGCACAATAAATTCCATGCCATGTGGCCTTTACACAGCCCAGTGGTCTTGGGTGGTCTCTGCCTCACGCCATTCCTTATGCTCTTGACCTAAGCAGAAGAGAGGCCGAACACTGTGAACTCTGTGAGGTACTAAGCCCATTGGCAGGGATCCTGGAGTCACATCCTTAGAGACATGGAGGAGGAGAGAAATTGAATGGAATTAGCCCAGAGTGGGCATCTTCCTACTGTTTCCCCAAACATCACAAAGACCTGAGATAGTAGGAAATCCTACCCATCACTACTACTCGGCATGGGCAAGAGACCCTTTGTTGAGCCTGGGGACTGTGACAAGTTCCATCTATTGGAAAGTAAAGCTCTTGGGTTGGGGACAGATAGGGATATGAGAGCAAAGGAACAGCATGAGTGAACTGGGGCAGAGAGCTTCTGGCAATATTCTAAATGGAAACCCCCTGGAGGGAGAGCACAGAGGCAAATGAGGGATTTGCCTGGCAGCAAGGGGAGTGGGAGTGGGAGGTTATTGGTGGAAGTTGATGGAGATCCAGAAGTTGGGCAAACTATTTCACATCCTCCTCTTGCCAAATTGATTGAAGTTATTGGATTTCGGGACAGAGACAGAGGTCTGCAGTTAACCATGCCCAAAGCAAAGCTTGCTTGCTTTGAGGAGGGTGGGTCTGGAAAGACTAACAGCTTTCGTCACTCCCAGGCAGGCAGTTAAGCAGCCCACAGGTGTGTGTGTGTGTGTGTGTGTGTGTGTGTGTGTGTGAGAGAGAGAGAGAGAGAGAGAGAGAGAGAGAGAGCGAGCTTCTGTTATGGATTAAAAACTGGTGGTCAACTTAACACCAGTTGAATTAAATCAGCACAGTGCTGAGTGCAGATGGCCCACCTGAGGAAAGTTGCCGGCACAAAAGGAGACATGGAGAGGCAGAGTGAGGCATTGTGGGTTCTCCTAAGTGTTGTTGTTTGGAGCCATTGGTTCTACTGGTGGAGATAGTCATGCTGGCTTCCCTGATACGGATTTGGCCATTCTCGTCAGAGAAGTTCAGGACCTTGTCGCTGAGGATGGCTGTGGTTCACTTTGGAGGAGCTCTGGTCCTTATGGTGAGCATTGCTTCCTGGCTCTGGAGGGGAAGATGTGTGCTGTTTAATCCCCAGGAGTTGTTACACTGGCTTCCTAATATGCACTTGTCTCTTCTCATCATCGGAGGAGCTCGGGACCTCACTGTCTCTGAGGATGGCTGTGGTGATTTCAGAGGAGCTCTGGTTCTTACTTTGAGCATCACTTCTTGGCTCCACTGCAGAATCCTCAACCTCCTGGCACAAATCCTTCATCTTGTTGGCATAGACTTTCTAGCTTCCCCCGCTGACCTCGGGGCCTTCCCGGTGCAAATCCGTAAAACAGACTTGCATGAGTCATTGTGGGGGGCTCTAGACCTCCAGTTGGACACATGGGAGACATTGTCATGGGCTCTAGGTATCCAGCTGGACTCATGTGGGACATTACTGTGGGATCCAGGCCCTCAGCTGGATTTTCTAGGTCTTTAGTGTTGTGGACAGATTTCTCGTATTTAATTCTGGGTGACCATCATAAAATAATATTATAAATTCTGTGTCTTGTTTATAATTGTTCTCCTTGCAACCCCTGACTACAACAGCTTGGCTGCCTGTAAGTAGACTACAACTACAGCAGGAAGGGAATTGTGTGAACACTTTGGCTATGTGGTACAGTGGTATAGTGGCCATAATGTGGGGTTTTTGGGTGTGGTTTTTTTGCTTATATGTCTGTTCTGGGTTCTCTCTG
>RJWM01040472.1:0-15467 GCA_004363535.1 Dasyprocta punctata
AAATAAATAAATAAATAAATAAATAAATGGAAGTCTGTCCCATTTCTAACATCTTCATCTATTTATTTCTTTGCTATTCTGTAATTTTCACTGTAGTGGTTTACCTCCTTGGTTACATTGAATCCCAGGTATTTAATATTTTCTTGAAGCTATTGTGAATGCAACTGATTTCCTGATTCTTTCTCAGTAGATTTGTTAGTAGTGTACAGGAATGCTATTGATTTTTGTGTATTGATTTTGTTTCCTTCTATATTGCTGAATTTTTTAAAAATCAGATTTAAAAGTTTTCTGATGAATTTGGGGTTTTCTATGTAAACAATACTATCATATGTAAATAGGGATAATTTGATACTTCTTTTACTATTCATGGCTCTTATATTTCTTTCTTTTGCCTGATTTCTCTTGCCTGATTGCTGCCACTAGTTTCAAATACTATTTTGAGCACAAGTAGTGAGAGTGGACCTCCTTTTCTTGTTTTTCATTTAAGACGGAAATCTTCCAGCATTTCCCCTAGGATGAAGCCAGCTTAGTCATAGTGTATGATCTTTTTAATGTGTTGTTGAATTTTGTTTGCAAGGAACTTTTGAGAAGTTTGTGTCAAAGATCTTGGTATATAGTTTTCTTTATTGTGACTTCATCTGGGTTTGGTATTGTGGTTATGCTGGCTTAACAGAATGAATTTAGATGCATTTCTTTCTTTTTTATTGAATAAAAAATTTTAAAATGTTGAAATGTTAGTTCATTTTTATAGGTCTGGTAAAACTTAACACTAAATCCATCTTTTTCTGGGCTTTTATAGTTGAGTTTTAATTTTAGCATCAATTTCGTTGCCTATTGTTGATCTCTTTATATTTTTTGTATCTTTTTTTAAATTAAAGTAAGTCATATGTGTTTAAAAATGCATCCATTTCTTTTAGATTCCGCAATTTATTGGACTATTAGCTTTTAAAATGTTTTCTGATAATCCTCCCAGTTATATTGATGTCAGTTACAATTTCATATTTTTCATCTATTAATTTAGGGCTCTCCTTTCTTTCTTTCAGTAAATTTGGCTACAGGTTTATCAACCTGTATGTCTTTTTAAAGTGTCAACTCCAATTTGTTGACCTTTTGCATTTTTTAGTCTTAATTTCATTAATTGCTGCTTTTCTTTCTTTCTACATATTTGGGATTTGGTTCATTCTTATTTTTCTAGGGCCACCAAATGCATCATCAAGTTACTTATTTGTAATTAAGCCATACTCTTAGAATATTGATCTAAAAAGCCGGGCGTGGTGGCGCACGCCTTTAATCCCAGCACTCGGGAGGCTGAGGTAGGCGGAGCGTTGTGAGTTCGAGGTCGGCTTGGGCTACAACGCGAGCGCAAGGCTGACCTGAGCTACATAGTGCGAGCCTGCCTCAAAAACTAGGGCCGGGAGTTTGGCTCAGTGGCTTACTCGCCTGTCTGTCAGGCGCGAGGTTGTGAGTTTGATCCCTGGTGCCGCAAAAAACAACAACAACAAAAGAAAAGAATATTGATTTAATTGTATCTCACGGATTCTAATGTATTTCCATTATCATTTACTTCTGGAAAAGTTTTTATTTCTCCTTTGATTTCTTTAGATAGTCGTTCATCATTTAAGAATATATTAGTCTCCATGTGTTTGTGCTATTTCTGTGGTTTCTCTTGCAGTAGATTTCTAGTTTCATTCTATATGTATCTGATGGCATGCATGAGATTATTTAATTTTTTTTGAGACAGGGTCTTACTATGTAGTTCAGGCTGGACTTGAACTCACTGTGCAGACCAGGCTTACCTTGAACTCACAGTGATGCCCCTGGCCCAACCTTTCAAGTGCTGGAATTGCTGGCATGTATCACCATGCCTGGCTTATTTTAATTTTTTATATTAATTGAGACTAGCTTTATGACCTCAAAATCTGATCTGTTTTGAGAAAATTTTGTAGTTATTGAAAAGAATGTATATTCTACTGTTGCTGGATAAAAATATGACAAGTGCACTTTTTCTGTAGCATACTTTAAAGCTGGAAATTTTTGTCTGTTTGACCTATCTGTAAGAATAGAATATTAAAGTTCCCTGCTATGATTACAGTGGTTATCTATCTGTGCATTTTTAATTTTTATTTTATTTTTTTCTTTTTCCACTGGGAATTGAACTCAGGACTTTGAGCTTGGCAGGCAGGCACTTGTGCCACTGAGCTATATCCCAAGCCCCTCTATCTGTGCTTTTATGTCAGGTATTGTTTGTCTTATGAAATTGAGTGCACTGACTTTATATTCATATCTATATATAATTGCTGTTTCTTCCTCATGAATTCTTTCTTTTACCAATATATAACGAATTTCTTGGTCTCTCCTGACCAGTTTTGATCAGAACTCAAGTTTTTCAGATATAACCATATCTACTTCTGTTTGTTTTCAAGCTAGAGCTGCTTAAAAGCTAAAGCTGCTTTTCCATCCTTTTGTTTCCAATCTGTGTATGTCTTTATTGAAGAGGTATACCTCTTACAACTAACATGTAAATGGGCCTTGGTTTTTGATTCAGTCTTTCAGTCCAAATCTTTTAAGTGGGGAATTAAAACCATTTACATTTAGTGTTACATTGAAAGAGATGTACTAATTTCTGTCATTTTGTAGTTTTTCCAGTGTTTGATTAATTTCTGTTCGTTTTTTGTTGTTGTTGTTGTTGTTGTTGTTTCATTTTGTTTTATGTTTTTCTGAGATAGGACTCACCTGGTACAGCAAAAAAAAAAAAAAAAAAGAAAGAAAGAAAAAGAAAATAGCCAGACTAGAATTCATTTAGTATTTTCTGCAGTGGTAGATTGGTGTTCACGAATTTCTTTCATATATCCATAACGATTTTGAAGGATTGCCTTGCAGGGTACAATAATTCTTGTTGGAAATCTTTTTCAGGATTTGAAAAATGTTATTCCAAACTCTTCTGGCTATTAAAGTTTCTGTTGATAAATCTGCAGTCTTTCTTGTGAATTTGCCTTTGCAAATGATAATTTGGTGCTTATCTCTATAACTATTGATATTATTTCTTTGTTCAGAATTTATAGAATTTTGACTATGACATGTTGTGTCTCTTTGGCATTCTAAATACTCCTTTACCTTATCATCCATCTCACTTTCCAAGTTTGAGAAATTTTCTGCAATGATTCCAATGCATAGATTGTTTACACCCTCAGCATGTACTTCAACATCCTTCTCAGGTTAAACAATTCTTAAATTTGCTCCTTTAGACTTGCCTAGATACTCTTAGATAATATATTCAAGTACTTGTATTCTGTTTTCATTATCACTGAGTGAAGTCCCGATGTCCTTTCTACTGCTTCATTTTGTCTATTGCTGAGACATTCAATTCAGTTTTCAATTTGAATTAATAAGATTTTCACTTTGAGAATTCCTGCTTGGCTCTTTTTGGTAGAATTTCTGTCTTTTTACTAAAGTGGAATTTTTTATCCCGTTTTGTCTTCCATCAGTCTTTCAACTGCTTATATTCTTTGAGCTTATAATCATTTTATTTATTTATTCATTCATTCATTCAGCTACTTATTTATCTCTTTTTCTGTCTTACTGATCACTTCGATCCTCAGTTTTTAAAATCACCTTGAATTTCATTCACTTCGATATCTGTCAGATTAGCATTTGGAGATCTGTGCATTTTGGAGTCATCTTGTTGTCTTATTTTTTCATATTAGTTGTGTCTTTGTGTTGATGTCTATAGATCAGTTGAGAAGGATATCTCCTCTACTTTCATGTGTGTTTGTGGGTCTTTTATATGAAGTGGCATTTTGAATTGTGTCCTCAGGAGTATGTCTTTCTCTTTTCCTGTGTTACTAAAAAGAATCCATATACACGCACATACTATTAGTATCAGGCCATTTATTACAGCACTGTGTATCAGAATGCAAACGATTTTGCAAAGGACATGTACAAGGACAGGGTGGCAATGGTTTAGTCATCTTGTGTTAAGTGTTCCACACAGCGATAGAATTAGGGGATATGGAACACCTAGGTAACTTTGTAGCATGAGCCTGTCAGTCAGGAAGATGACCTTATTAGAAAGGAAGAGCTGGCAACGTTCTTTGTGATATGTCTGCTCCTTATTAAGCTCCTGAGAACAAGTAGGAAATATGGATCCAAGATTCTCCAAATTTGCCAAGTCTTTTGCTCCTAGAAAGAGAGTTAGAAATATTTGATGCAGAGGAAAACCAAGTCACATGTGTTATATATTATTGTTCTTGCAGTTGCATTAAGTATCACTTGCTAACAAACAATAGCCAATGGTTCTCATGGACTAGAGATTATGCTCTGCCAGGTAAGGAAGGGCAGACCTAGCTTGGGCTTAGCTGACTTGGCTTCCCTTTGCATCAAATGTTTCTAATTGTCTTTCTATGAGCAAAAGACTTGGCATGCTCTTCTCATACTGATGGTAGAGTAACAGACAACAAGCCAGAACATGCTGGAACTCTTGAGACCAAGGTTCAAAATTGGCACAGTGTTGCTTTTACATCATTCTATCATATAGTGTTAATGCTATTGTCTAAAACCCACAGAAGAAAGATTACACATCACCTCTTTTGTGGGACGAACTACAAAGACACACAAGGAGATATTAGCCTTCCTGTTTTTCATTCTCCACACTAAATCATTCATGGTGACTGGTTGTTTCTTTCTCATAAATTACACTTGAACTATTCCTCCTTTAATCCAAGCTCTGATGTCTTGTTAATGATACTGATTGATCTAGGGCTTCCATAGCACACCTATTGAAAATTTACAACTGGTCATATCACCACAAGACTTTGCTCAAAAAAAAACAAAAGAAAGAAGGATTTGAGGTTTCCACCAAACAAGGGAAAATTTTATTTGAAACTCTATGACTGCACCCATGTGTACATGATCAGTTACACTGGTTAATGTCCTTATATGCATGCCACAGTAATGCCACAGTACCATGGTTCTATCACAAGGCTCCATATTTATTTCACATCATCCTTAGATGGCTGCCTTTACACCTGGTGTATTCATTGTCACCTCTTACCTATTCCTGGCCAATATCTTTTATCCGACAACTTCAATCAGCCTACATTGGTTAGTAGCCAGGGGTTTAGCTCAGTGGCACAAGCGTCTGCCTGGGAAGCATGAGGTTGTGAGTTTGAACCCCAGTACCAAAAAAAAAGCTTAATTCTGAACTTCAGATCTTCATTGGTTAGTAGAATCACTTCATTGATTCCTATACACTTTAAGTGTTTTTCAGATCACTCTTTGTTTTAATATTTTCCTCATACTTCAGTGTAGTTATTTTAATTTTCTGTTTTACTCATGGACCGTCATCATTGAGGGCTCACTGTGTCTTTTATGTTTTTTATTCCTAGCACTTACTATAAGGCAAGTACACAGCAAAAGATTGTTAAATAGAGTTTTTCTTCATTCACACAATAATTTCTCTTGTCCACAGGATAATACTTTTAAAGATCCTTAAATCATCAGTACTAATCGTGTCCTGTATTGGTGGCTTTTACGGTTGTTGCTGTTGTAATTGTTATAATTTCTGACAAATTTTATTTTCAACAAAGTAGTGTAACACATTTATCAATGTTAAACTTTCTTTTAGTTTTATAGTCCTACTTTTTTTTTTTTTCGAGACAAGGTCTTACTGCGTAACTCACGCTGGCCTTGAGTTCACTATGTAGCCCAACCTGGCCTCAAACTCATCACAATCCTCCTGCATCAGCCTACCAAGAATTGGGATTACAGGTGTGCACCACCAAACCCAGCTTATAGTTTGACATTTTTAAATCCATGGTTTGTAAATTTAGAGTTCTTGCTTCCATTCTACATTTAAAGATATTTACTATTTTCCATCTTAGTATATTTATTTTGTATTTTCTGTTCTTTTTTGTTTCTTTGCCAACATACTATTTTGTTTAAATGTTCTCTTTGCTCAAAAATGCATTCAACCTCTGACAAAGATTTATGTTTTCTCTTTAAAAATATTTCTGCTATATTTCTAATACTGTATATAGCCCCAGACATTTTCCACTCCACCAAGCAGAAGTGAAGCCTATTGAATTTGAATTTTGGTGGGTCTTTTGGCTTCCTCAAAATACAGAGTGAGGCAGAGATGATGACATGTAATTCTATAAAAAATCATACTTCTTCCATATGGTCCCTCCTTTCAGGAATGGACACACAATTTATCCACTGTACTGAGATGAAGTCCATGAGATGTGGAGCTGCTGATTTACAGAACAGAAATTTCATCCCTTGGTTCTACTGTGCTTCCAACTCACGGTCAGCATTAACTCATCAGTTATACTGGCAATGGGCTGCAGAGTCTAATGGCACAGAGAATGAAAATGAGCCTTCTCCACCCAGACACGCTCAGACCTGTAAACAAAATACGTGATTGTGTTCAACTTTTAGGGTGATATGTGGAGCAATCAACGACAGAAACATTGTTACTAAATATTAATAATAAGCAATTTTTAAGAAGAACCTCATCAATATTGGATAAACTTTAAATAAATACTATACAGGTATCGAACTTTTGAGGAAAATCAATGTCCAGGTAATGGATTCAAATGCAAAGGCTGGACAAACTTAAACACTTTTTGTTCTTTAAATCTACATGTAATGTTATTTCTTATTTACATTTAAGAAATGCATACATGCCAAATGCAAATTACAGAAGTGTATAAATTGACCTGTCTGGGCTATATGTACAGTCACACATGTGCCAAGGGATAAAACTAAAAATCAAAAACTCTCACTAGGCTCAGAGCTAGCTGAGTTATAACAATCATCTGAAAATGCTCATCTGATGTCTGGCAATGCCCTTTGGTGGATTTCTTAGTCAGGGTAAAGAAATTATTATTTGAAAGCTAAATCTAGTTCGCTCCCTCTTTTGGTAAACACAGTTGTGTTGGAATACAAACTATCCACTCATGTACGTATTGTCTGTGAGTACTTTCACACTAAAATAAGAACAATGAGTTGCCATAACAGATGGTATGACTCACAAAATTGAAAATGTTTACTAGTTGGCCCTTTACACCCAATGTTTGCAGATCCTGTCTTAGATAAAATATTTTGGAGCTTCATAGGAGGATTGTTGGCTAGATTTGTCTGAGCTCATTGACATCATATCCAAAATTTTGGCCTCAATGTAAAGTACAATAGTGCAGCATCCAACCTGCAAATGGTTGCTTGTCCTCAGAATTAAGGGATGGTGGTAAACGTTAGAGGAAGGCAGGAAAGCTGGTATACACAAACTTGAATAGCAGGAAGCTCTGATTTAATAAGCAAGTTCAGAGGGCATGATATGACTCAGAACACTAACTAGAAATTGATTAGGTGCAAATGACAAAATCCTGTCTAAACACCGAGGAGTATATCTGACTTCAGGAATAACTGAAACTAGAGCGTCAAATAGCTTCACAAACACACGATCTCCTCCATTTGATTTTTTCCCTGATAGGGCTTTACTCTAAAATAAAAAATCCTCCAAGAAACTGTAAACTCACACTGCCCTGACTTTTAGGAATTCAGTGAGAAAAGATAATCTCCACTTCCATAGTTCTATCAAAGTCCTGGGAATCTATCCAGTGGGTCTGGAGTGAACAGCATGCTTGTTATACAGAAATCCTTATGGCCTGAGTCTTGAAGTCCTTTGATTGGCTGGGTCATGGCAACTTCTAGCTTTGGAACTTAATTAATCGCACTGGTTGAGCCCGAAAAAGAGTCCTTCCCCAGAGAAATACTGAGTAATTTTTTAATGTGTTTATCACATCTTCTCATTGGTACCAGCTTAGGTTTGCTAGATAAGTGCAGGATTCCTAGTTAAAACTGAATTTCAGAGGCACAATGAATATGAAACCACTTTAACATAAATGCACCATAAATTTTGTATGGAATAAATTTGTACTAAAAATCCATTTGTCAAAATTTCTGACTTAACTGGTTAGCCTCTCTTTTTCATTGATTCAACCTAATTTAGGGTAATTTAAGATAAATTTACATGATCATTTTGAGAATTAATCAAAGTAATGTGCTAAACTTTTAGTAAATTATACAGTCCTATAAAAACATACAACATTATTTTTTCTGAATCGGTTTCTGAAAGTTTTATTTCCATCTTGAGGGTAGCCTGAGAATCATATACAATAGTCACACTGTTCTAAACCTGAAGGTACTTGCTGTCTCTGAAAATTAAGGGAATTAATATATTGAACTTACATATATGTTACTTTAAATAATCATAACTGAAATTATTTTTCTTTAGAAACAGTGAAATAAAGAAGTCAGCATTGCACACACATGCACAATCTTTTCTCAATCCAAGAGAAAACTAAATTCAGTGTTGTCTACAATTAATAGTGAGTCTTAAACTCCATCCCAAAATTTTTCCAAAAGAGTCGGCCCACAATTCTAGTTTGGAGTTTTAAAAATCTGCTAATGTCCTCACTGCCAAGTTTTAATTACTTCCTGTAGGGGATTTTTCTTTTCTTTAGTCCCTCAAATTATTCAGAATAGAGACATCTGCTTACTGCTGAACTGAAATGCTACTGCCAGCCACAAGATGTTTTCTCTCTGTTTTATATTTTCCCTCTAATCAGTAAAAGTCTATTTTCTTCCAAGGAAAAAAGGCAACTGCTTTAACATTTACTTATCTTTGCTAAGACTCAAAAGTGCCTCTTCTTGCTATTTTCGCATAAATAGGTCATTTTACCTGCATTTAATTGCCAGGGTTAAGTAAATAAAATCCCAGTTTCAGATTTCCCTAGAAAGCTGAGAAAACAGCATCTTTTACAAGCTGATTCATTAAAGAGTAAAATAGATTCTATTACAGCAGAATAGCAAATTAAACCAGAAGCACATTGCTTATATTCAACATTGTACACAGAGATGACAGTGCTAAATAGTTCTACACAGATAATTAGGAAATAAGATACTACATAATGTTAATTATTGCGGAAGTATAGTCACTGCAAGAAAATTAGAGAAGAAAAGGTGGGCAAGAGTCATGAAGCTAGAATTTACAGAGCAGCCAGGGAAAGGGAACTGTAAGTACTGGAAATGGCCTTGGCATTTCCTTACTGAGTGGGCAAATAATTCAAAAATGGGTTTTTCAGTCTTATTACTAAAGGAGAATGCTATGATGGTTACTTGCAAGTTTATTACAAGAACAAGAGTTATACAACTTCTGATGCACACTGAAAACTGCTTACCATGTAACAGATCTGAGCTCTGGGATATGTGATGCTCTCCATTTGGTTTATTTTGTATTGTCCTCTGTCAGTTGCTGTCTTCAAATGACTCATTTCTTTCATACCTAAGAACTAGACACTAAAATGCACTGTGTGCATAAGTGAATTTCAAGACAAAGTTACTGTGGACCAGCACTTGGCTAGGACGTATCCAGAAGTCAATGTTTTAAAGTCTTTGTTCATAGGTCTTTTGATCTTACAGAGGAAAATATGCTTAGGAGGGTGTAGGGAGATGATGTGAACTCGGCAGCTACTAATATGGACTCAGAACTCAATCTTCATGTTTTTAACCTTGGTTTCTACATTCATTTGCCACTCTTTCACTAGTCATATGTTCAGAGATTTGAAGTTCAGGTGCTTTAGAGAATGAACTTGGTATATCCTTTGGAAAAGGTGAGGAAAAGCCTGCTGATTGGAGTCAAGAAAGGACTTAAAATGCAAACGTTTTACATAAACTATGAACCAATAATTTGGTCAATTTTGGATTTATGTATCCAGTGAGATTTCTTCCACATCTGTCTGTAAATTCTATGATCCTCCTTCTATTAGGAGGTGCAGTCAAATTCTCTTTCCCTTGAATACGGACTGACATTTTTGACGTGTGTCTAACATACGTAAGATGGAGAAAATTATGCACAGTGATTTCAGAGGCTAGGTTATAACAAGTAACTATAACTCTGCCAAACTCATGTGCTGTCTGAGACATGTACATTTGGAATACAGTGCACACCCATCCCTTGCAGTATCTGGCTAGCTTCAAACTGGCATGATCAAAGGAAAAGAGAGAATTCACAGAGACAGAGAGATGTCAGAGAAGGTTCACTTATTCTGCTCACCATCTGTTGAAATCTTCCCAGCTCCAGTGTCAGACAATACAAGTAAATAACCCCCTATGATGATCCCAATACCAGTCATTTTGTGATGACAAACACAGAGAGCCCAAATGAGAACTTCCAAAAGTTCAATTTAGTAAGTTTGTGGTGATCTCTTGTACAGAGGGAGGTAACTTGAACATTTCGAATGGTGTGTCAAATATGCCCTCAACTTGTGAGGAATGGGACAGTCCAATGGGAATCTGTTTATGCTACAGTGCTAGACTCTGGCTCCCTCCATTAATTTTGTGATTTTAGAAAAGAAACTGACAAATTCTTTAAATCACAAATTTCTCATTTAAAAAAATGAGAATGATGTCCTGTGTGGGCTTTTTTTGGTGTTTAAGCAAGAATAAAAAAAAAAGAGGAGGCAACTCCAAGCATTTGAAACTCTATAAAAAAGTTGTGAATTATTATGAATATTTTATGATGAGAAGCACTTCCTATGAGAGAGGTCATTGAATAGTTTTTAAAAACATGGCCAAGGCTATCTCTCTTAAATGGTTCAGATTTTTGGGAAGGGAGACTACATCTCCTTATGCAATCAAATTAATGTCTTCATATGTAAACATTTATATTTTTAATATTTGGATTGATGTATAAAATCAAAAGAATTATTATATCTTCTCCATATTTAGGAAAATGGCAGAAGTACTGAATTTAGGGTAAGATTGTAAGAGATATATTGGAGTTCAGTAAACATTTGTGACTAGATATTTCTCATGAGATGTCAGCATGTATGATCACCATGTTGTACATTCTTAGCGATCATGTCACTTACCATTCTCTGATGCTGATGATCTCAGGCCACACTCTGAACCTCCTAGTTTTAAGATGAGAAAATTAGATCGGTCTGGTTTACAAATAGACTAAATTGGCTTAGGGAACGATTTTACTACGAGAAACTGCATTGTTCTGTATCAAACCCTCAAAAAATGAAAAAGGTGATTTGAGAAGAAAGAGAGGAATACAATTCAAGTGTTCAACTTAAATAGATCTTAAAACATGCTTCCATTTTGTTAATTTTGTTTTTTAATGTCGTTTATCTTAGCTACTTAGTTTCAGAAGCTACCATGCAAATCAGTAAAACGTGACCTAGAGAGAAAAACCATTGCTTTTCTTTTATCTTTCTGTCTACCTATGCATAGAACAGATCATGTACTCCACATTCCATTAAGAAAAGACACACATTTTGCCAGGGAGAGAACAAATGGAATACATCTCATCATACATTCTTGGATCTGAAACAGCCACCTCTAAATATGCCATCTCATATTGCTTTAGACCAGAATAAGTGCCAAAGAAGTCTTGAAGTATGGGTTTATTTTTTGAAATCATACATATAATCTAGAACTTTTCTTTGAAGGTGGGTAACACTGGTTGCCTCATCTGAATGTGATCTCTCTCTCTCTCTCTCTCTTTGTGTGTGTGTGTGTGTGTGTGTGTGTCTATCTCTCTTCCTCTCTCTCTGAAGTCTATGGAATACTTTGATATGTAATTCCTTTCTGCACACAAAAGCAACTTAATTTCATAAGTTTTCTATAGAATCCATGGTGGTTTTATTGTGTGATTTACTGGTTTACAACACATTCTTCTTTGAGGTGTTCTAGTTGGTGAACAACTGAGAAAAAGAGGAAACAATAGTATATTTGCTTGATAGTAAAAATTACCAAAGACTTTTTGAATAAAAAGTTCAACTCACTTCTTTAGACATTCACACACAAAGTTGGGTTTCCTCAGGACACATTCTCAGATCACCTTCTCAATCTTTTTGTTCTTGTTTCTAAGTTTGGTGAAATTACATATCCTATGGTTCTATTTCAAAGAAGATGGCGAAATATCTAATATTCTTGTGTTCTAGATGCAAATTTGTTAATGAAGCAGGTCAATAGCTTTGGAGTCATGCAATTTAAATAAATTTCTGACTGATTTTAAGTAAATTTCCACATTCAAAGTATATGAAATTGAGTGAATCACTTAATTTTTCTTTGCTTCAATAAAGCAGAAATAATAATATCTATCTCCCAGGGAGTGGGGGATCGATAACATAAATGAAACAACTAGTACAATACCTGCATAAATACTTAGCAAATCATTGTTTCTTCCTGTCATTCATTCTGTTTTGTTGCCCTTTCTTGTCACTTTTCATCCCATGCATATGACAATATTCTTTTCTTGGCCACTAGGTGGAGAAAGCAAGCCTTCTACGGTAATTGAATTAAACACAAGGCCAATTTCATTCTGACCTAAATGAGTACTACAGACATGTAAGGAAGAGAGAAAAAAATTCAATTTCTCAAAACTTTAGAAGGTATGAGTAGCAGTCCATAGAGATACCAGGGAATTCTCCAGCAGTTCACAATGAAAGTGTTTGAGTTTTAAGTGTGGTTATGCCTTGAGGCACTGGGTTTTACTCAGGGATGGTCCTAGGCAAATTATAAAGTTTAAAAGTCTGCTTTCTAGCACTATTTTTTATCCTCCATGCCCCAGTTTCTTTTCACCTGCATTTCAAGAAGGCAACAACCCAATATTATTTTCTATCCAAGGTAATTTTTTTTTTTTTTTTTTTTGTATTTTAAGGTGAAATCCTTTGATAAATTACCTTTTTAAAAATCCGTACTGTGAAATTACCCTTAATCCACTAGACCTACTTCATAGAGAGCTGTTGTAGCATCATTTAATCTTCTTAGTGCTTAACTACAAAAGACGTGATTACTATAATCCGTTTGTTAACTGTAATTTGTATACACACAAAAAAATTCTGTCTATATTGAAGGTAGTAACATTGTTCAAGGTAAGTTTCCTTGACAGCAAAGAAAACAGCCACTGTGATAGAAGAGGCACAGCAGCTGCAGGAAAAAATGTTTTGAAATCTCATACTTAGTGAGCAGCTTCAATTTGGTACCCTTAACTTACTTGTGTTTTTCCAATGCTACTTTTTTTTTTTTTTAAAAGTGATTTCACATTCCAGATTTTAAAAGTTCAAGAATTCTTTTCTGGTATATTCTCCTCAATTTCTGTCACTAAAGAAACAAAATGAGAAATGTAAAATATTTTTGAGAAAAAATCTAGGTTGTGTAGAGTTGACATGATATTGATACAGGAGAAAGATAAGTCTCAACCTATTAGATGTCAAATGTACTGAGTTTGAGGTCCCTCAACATCGAGGAATGAATTCACAAACCAAAGAAAGAAGTTAGGAGAGTTTAATTGGTGATAAGCAAAGAATAGTCCCTAGATTTCCAGCAGGAGTCCCAAATGGGTGACCACTGAGGCCCTCTATCAGGGGTAATTCATATAGCAAAATCACAACATGGGTAAAACTACAATTAACTTATAGAATTATAAGAATAGCCACTTAACTAATGCCAACCCAATAGGGAAACGAGTTACATAGCAAGATCACCTGGAAAGTGGTCTGTATTTCCATAGATGTGCATATATTTCAAAGAAACAGAGCTGGAGCTAGTCTACACTTACCACTATATTGCCACCCAATACTGAGCTTGTGGACATTCTAGGAAAAGACTTCATAACTTCCTGTTTCTTTGCCTTATGTTCCTTGTTCTTCCTTCTCACTTGGTTTCCTAAGTGTTTCATTTTCTTTCATGCCTTTGCTTAACTTCACAGCACTGACCCTTCCACTGAACTTCTTGGAATGTTAACCCATTGTATTGCTTAGTCCTTCCTGAGAATTATCTGACTGGCTTCAAGTATTTCAGCTACCATCTTCCTTCCTGATCCAACTCTGTATCAGTCCAGGGAAGTACCCCATGACTCCTTGTATACAAGGTTCTCAAAAAGGAACCAACCAAAGATTATTCATTGTACCTACGTTTTCATTCACAAGCACAAAATTTTCTGCTTTTCATGCTGGGAAATACCCAAGTTACATACCAAAATTGAGCCAATTTTAATGTAAAAAAACCCATTACCTTCTTATTTTTAAATAGTAGTACTATTTGCTTCTCCACCAGTACTATTTACAGGCACTTTTGTTGCTATTTTGGTTTTCCTATGTTATTTAAGAAGGAAAAAGGCTATGGAGAAATTTTAGTTTGAGTTCAGTAAATTTTCACTGTAGGACCTGAACAAAAGATCCCACGGGTAGCCAAGAAGGTGGGCAGAACTCTGGAGGGCATTGCCACTTAAATGTGGCTTGAAATAGCACATTTATTTGATTAAATTGTCTTTTAATTTATCCCATAGAATGATCATTTATGTATGGTTCACATATACACAAAATCATCTAGGACACAAAGATATAAAATTACACCTCTTCCTCTTACAGTTTCTGATGATCAGTTTATAGTGTCAATTTTCAATCACAATATTTCATTGTGACAGGCTCCCCAATGCTGGTACACATACTAAACATTCCCAATTTAAAGTTGGAGAAGTTTAATTTGGTGCATAGGGATTCAGTCCATGATTGGTTGGCTCTAAGGCAGGAACATCTTGACAGAAAACACTTAGTTATGTCTGCTAGGAAGCAGAGCAGAAGGACAATGCCAGAAAGGAGGGGTCTATGGTTTATACATGGTATCTAGATCACACCCCCATCACTCATCTGGATACACTCAGAAATGTGCTTTACTAATACCCTAGGTGGTTCTCAAGGCAATCAAGGTGACAAGCCTAATATATGTACAGAGAGAGAGAGAGAAAGTACTCACATGTGGTATTAATTGTTTTATGTTGAGGATCTCCTCTATTAAAACTGAGACAAAAATTTGAATGCAAATAGTTTATTGAGAACTACAGGAAATATACATAGTAGGTGGAAGGTAGAGAACTGTAGGGAGCTGGGCAAGAAAGCAGATAATAAGGAGCACATGATAAAGCCGATTTTTGTAATGGATAATTGGGTTTAATCATGTTGAAAAACTATAAAGAGATGAAAACATATTTCTTAGTGTTGTCTGGTAAAAGATGAGGAAACTAGCCAGGCGTGGTGGCGCACGCCTCTAATCCCAGCACTCGGGAGGCTGAGGTAGGTGGAGCGTTGTGAGTTCGAGGCCGGTTGGGCTACAACGCGAGCGCAAGGCCGGCCTGAGCTACATAGTGCGACCCTGCCTCAAAAAACCAGGGCTGGCTTTAATCCCAGCACTCGGGAGGCTGAGGTAGGCGGAGCGTTGTGAGTTCGAGGCCGGCTTGGGCTACGACGCGAGTGCAAGGCCGGCCTGAGCTACACAGTGCGACCCTGCCTCGAAAAACCAGGGCCGGGAGTTTGGCTCAGCGGCTTACGGGCCTGTCAGGCAGGCGCGAGGTTGTGAGCTCGATCCCCGGTGCCACAAAAGAAAAAAAAAAAAAAAAA
>RJWM01040474.1:0-15451 GCA_004363535.1 Dasyprocta punctata
GAGACCCCCGTTTCTTTTAGGACCTGCAGGCAGGTTCAGATGGTTATAAATGATATGCTTTGCCTTGTCTTTGTTATGCTGTTTTCCTACTATTGGTTCTCTATTTCTTCTGTTTAATTGCTTGAACTTCATGAGGTTTCTTTCTCGTCTTGAAATTGTGGTCATTTTTCTCTGTCTAGAATATCTTTCAGTACCTCACTTATCTGTACCCTTATAGTGTTGGTCTAGTGGTCCTGAGTTTCTTCAGTTGTTCTTTGACATAGAAGTATCTTATTTCTCCATTAATTTTGAAAGATAGTTTTGCAGGGTATATCAGTGTGGATTGGAAGTTGTTTTCTTTCAGCACTTTAAATACCTCACTCCAAGTTTTTCTTGATTTGAGGGTTTGTGTTGAGAAGTAGGCTTTCCTTTATAGGCGATCTGTTTCTTTTCTCCGATACATTTTAATATTCTGTTCTTGTGCTGAATTTCTGGGATCTTGATTATTATATGTCTGAGTATACATTTATTTTTATTTTATTTGGAGTTTTGTATGCCTCACCTGTCTGTATGTTAGATTCTTTACCCATGCTTGAGAAATTTTCTGCCATTATTTCTACAAATAGTTTTTTTATGTCAATCGTGTTGACTCCCACTCTTTCATTTATACCAATTATCTTCTATTATTTTACTCTGTGTCATCTTGCAACTATTAAATTGTTATTTCCTGCTTTTTTATTTTTTAAGAGCTCTTTCCTTTCATGATTGCTAGCCATGATCCTGTCTTCAAAGTTTAGAGGTCTGTCTTCAGTTTCATTCAAGTGGTTTTGCCAGCTTTCAATGTAGTTTTTAATTTTCTAGATATCTGTTTGGGTCCATTGCATGCATTCTATTTCTTTCCTATACTGGTCATTCACAATTTCCATCATCTTCTTATCATTATCTATTTATCTATCTCTACTCTAAATTTGCTGAGCATTTCCTTTATAAATGTTGATGTTTCGTTTTTCACCTGAGAGATTATTTCTGATTTTATTTCCTCTGCAGCCTCATGGATTTGTTCTTTACTTTTGTTGTTATCATTTCAGAGATTTCATGTGTGTGACTTCCAATTTCTTCTCTATTGTTGTCTTCTGTACTTCTTCTGGGTGAGCTGGAAGTCTGAGATTGCATTTTTTCTTCATCTTGTCATTTTCTATTTCAAAAAAAATTATTTTGCTTTCTGTGATGATCCTTGTGAGTTTTTAAAGTGGGTAGCTATGTCACTAGTATCAAGGCCTCTCTAGAACAAGTCTGCTCTTCAGGGATGTCTCCTGTATGCAGAGATTCTTGGTTTGTGTTTGTCACAAGATCCTGTCTT
This sequence comes from Dasyprocta punctata, assembly GCA_004363535.1. Classification (NCBI taxonomy): domain Eukaryota; kingdom Metazoa; phylum Chordata; class Mammalia; order Rodentia; family Dasyproctidae; genus Dasyprocta; species Dasyprocta punctata. The sequence goes on from RJWM01040474.1 coordinate 1,340, forward strand.
CCCAATTAATTAAGTGTTGGATGTTGGTAACTGTTTTGCTCAGTCCCCCGTACTTTGGTGTAGGATTATCCCAGACCTTTCCAGTACTGTTACAGAAAGGAGAATCCCTGATTACAACAGATATGACAATCTAGCTAAAGTAGTTAAATTAGCAATTAAGTAGCATCAGTCACAACTTACAAACTAACAAACTGTGGTAACTATTGATTTTATACTTTAGTCCATAGGAGCAGAATCTGTAGTTAAATAATAGAGCCAATTATAAATTAGGAATTTGTATGCAAAGTGTTTTCCCTTGGTAGAGTGTTTTTTCCCTGTAGTGGGAAAATTTGAGGAGGATAGTGTATAAAACATAGATAACTGGAAAAGAAGTAGAAGCAATGCTGAAGAGTTAAGGATGATCTCACAAAGTTGGGGAAACTAGAGAAATGGGATAGAAAAGAAAGAAGTATTCAAAGGATTATCTGAACTTGGTCTCTGGGTTTGGGGTATGGGATTAGATTTCTGTGAATGGAGTTCTCCCCAGTCATTTAGGAAGAGAAAAAAAAGAAATAAGAAGAAAAGGAAGAGAAAGTGACAGAGGAAAAAATCAGAAAATAAGAAAGTATAAAATAAATTGACAGAAAAGGACCAGTTACCAAGTCTTGGGGTTCTTCCTGAGTTGGTTACTGGTCCCACACAGGTTTCAGTCACCTGTTGGCTCATATTGTTATTGTTGCTTTGAACTTTTCATGCCACTAGTCTAGCCTGTCTATCCTATGTGCTCTTGTCAGAACCCTTCTGTGTAGCTGGCATTCCCTTTTCATCTCTGGGCCTTGCTGAGCAGTTCACCTCAATTGTGGCAGTAGCAAGGAGACAGGCCATTCTTTGGGCCTTCCAATATGGTTCATCTGGGCAACAGTGGGGTAGAGGCTTTTGGAGGGGCAACTCCCCTCCCTGATGTTCACCTGGATTCTCGCTGAGCTCACGTGTGGTGGAAAGGCTATGGGAGGGGTTCTACAAAATTTTTTATGATGACTGATAGATTATCACTAAAACAAGTCATGGCAATATGATCATGAAAAATAAAATTTCTGTGGTGAAAATACCTTTAATTTTGCATATTATAATGACAGACTTGATATAAAAAGCAAGAAAAATTAAATATTGTATACACAGGAAGCTCTTGGTTTGGAAGCATAATCTATTTTGTGAACATGCTTGTAGCCCAAAGCATTTGTATATCAAAGCAAATTTCCCCAAAAGAAATAATGGAAAATCAGGTTATTTATTCCACAACCCAAATATTCAAATGAAAATGATTATAATTCTGTGACATAATATAAAATAATAAAGAAAATGCAAAATATAAAACAAATTAACATGCACATTATCTTTGAAAACTTTCATGGCTGGTGTTGAGGGAGACAAGAGAGAGGAGGGTTATGGTGTAGGATGACTTTCACTATCACTAAAAGAATCACTGCTATCTGTTGTTTCAAGGAAATCTTTTTTCATGCACATGTAACAAATAACTGATCCAAGGCCACATGTTTTTGTCTCCTTTTGAGAATTTCAAGGAAATGTGACACTGCATTGTTGTTAAACAGATTCATTGCTTCTACTGCTACAGCCTTATTTGGGTGGTGCTTTCTACAAAATTTTGCAGTTTCCCACATCTCACACATCTCCCTAATCTCACTGGAAGTCAGAGATTCCTCCACCTTTTTACCCACCTCTACTGAAGACGATATCTCCTCCATAACATCTTATAGTTGGGAGACAATCACCCACAATGCCTCAGCAAGTAAGAGAAACAAGATCCCTTGGCTCATGTGATAGTGTGTGTCATGTGGCATCAGACACTACCCATACAGCAAGACATCACCTGTTTATAAAGTTAAAATTTATTAGAAATGATTGTTTATCTTGCAGAATACTCATGTTACAACCCAAGCTTTTACCTAATTTTTGTAATTATGTTGGTACATAGATAAGTATCTTCTCAGAATATTGAAAATACAAAACTTCCTAATCTGCAAGCTGTTTGAAATACTCAAACTCTATGTAAACATACATACAGAATTTTCATCAAATATGCATTACAACTGTATAAAATTCAATTAAAAACTCTTGTTACAACAGTGGAAAAACTGACAATACACAGCAAACTTTTAAATAGAAGCTAGTGGGAAGATGACAATTAACAAAAATTTGGATTTAGGATCATACTACACCATAATTATTCAAAACAAAACAGAACAAAACAAAAGAAAGTTTAAAAAAATGATCCACAAAAATACTGAGCCAGGGCCGGGAGTTTGGCTCAGTGGCGTAAGCACCTGTCTGGCAGGCGTGAAGCTGTGAGTTCGATCCCCGGTGCCCCCCCGCCCCAAAAAATACTGAGCCTACTGGAATAGGAAAAATACAATTCAATCCACCTGGGGGATCTAACTTGTTGCAAAATAAATAAAAAATAACTTATCACCTAATTTGATTAAAAGACTATTAAACTTCCCTACTATTGTTTACAAGAACATGAAGAATTATGTGAGCACAATAGTCATCCTTAAATGAGAACGTACATATATTTAATGAAGGATCTAACTTAAAAGTGTTTACTGTGCTTATATTTATTTCATCTGGTTGTGTATTTTCCAGAGAAATAAATGACATCACACTTTTACTTGACTTACTTTTATAGGTTTTCCACTGTGTGAGAAATTTTCAGAAGGCTATAAACCTATGAGCTACAACTGACAATGAACAGTCACAGGGATTCAATCCAGTATGTATTCTTACATATAGGACAACTCAAGATACGCATACAGTTCTTCTATTCTTTCCTCACAGTACTGTGTCTATTTGTAATATGAATAACAAAATAGTTACAGATGTTCCCACAAAACATACATTGGTACAATATTCTGCACTATGCAGGGCCATGTTTCCATGAAAGGTCATGAAAAAAAAAGACTTCTCACACTCTGTATTTATCCTAAACCTCACTGAGAGTTTCTGTATGTGTTCTGAGATTATGGAAATCACAAAACACTTTCTCATCATATCTATGATGGATTTCCTTTAGTGTGAGTTCCTTAATGTATTTCAAGGCAAATAAAAGAATTGAGTGATTTCCCACATTTAATTATGGGCATATGGGTTTGCTCCCATGTGAATTTTTTTAAGTAATAGAATGCATTGAGAAAAGTAAAACATTTCCCACATTGCTCACATTTATTCAGATTCTGGTTCATTATCAATTCTTTCATTACATAATTACCAATGTATACTGAAATTTTTTATATTGCTTATAGAAAAAGTTCTCCCCTCTACGATGACTGCTTTTATGTTATCAAAAGTTCTCCCCTCTACTATGACTGCATTTTATATATTCAGAGCTAATTTTCTTTTTTACTTTTTAAATGTCTATGATGCTTACTGGAATAACTGAAGTCTACTTATTGCTCAGAGTGACTGCTACACATTATTCAGTGTAATTGTTTTCGTGTGATTGTTTTCATGTAATTGATTACAATGGTATGTAAAGAATCCAACCCAACAATGCTTATGTAAGTTGAATTTCTTTCCAGTGTAGTTTGTCAGGTATTTCCCAATTACTATGTGCTGAAAGCTTTCCTGCATCACTTGCATACAGACTGTTTTTCAGCAATGTGAGTTCTTTCATGATTTTGATAACCATTCCAGGTGGTGAAAGCTGTATCACATAAATTGCATACATAGGGTTTTGCTACAGTGTGAGTTTTTTCATGTCTTTCACAACTACTTTTTGTGATGAATGCTTTCTCACATTGCTTACATGCATAGGGTTTCTCTCCAGTGTGAGATCTTACATGTGCTTGAAAATGATTGCGTCTACTGAAAGCTTTTCCACATTGGTCACATACATGGCGTTTCTCCCCAGTGTGAATTCTTTCATGATTTCGACAATTACCTTGTGCACTGAAAGTTTTCCCACAATGCTTACACACATAGGGTTTCTCCCCAGTATGAGTTCTTTCATGTATTTTACAATGACTGTGTGTGCTAAATGCTTTCCCACATTGCTTACATACATAGGGTTTCTCCCCAGTGTGAATCCTTTCATGTGTTTTGTAGTGACTATATGCACCAAAAGCTTTCCCACATTGTGTGCACACATGAGGTTTCTCACCAGTGTGAGTTCTTTCATGTCTTTTGCAGTGACTATGTGTGCCAAAAGCTTTCCCACATTGCTTACATACATAGGGTTTCTCCCCAGTGTGAATTCTTTCATGTATTTGACAACTACCATGTGTTATAAAAGTTTTTCCACACTGCTTGCATACATGAGGTTTTTCTCCAGTGTGAATTCTTTCATGTATTTGACATGACCTCTGTGTTCTAAATGGTTTTCTGCATTGCTTACATACATAGGGTTTCTCCCCAGTGTGAATTCTTTCATGATTTTGACAATTAAATTGTGTGCCAAAAGCCTTCCCACATTGTTTACATACATAGAGTTTCTCCCTAGTGTGAATTCTTTCATGATTTCGACAATTGAATTGCGTGCCAAAAGCTTTCCCACAATGCTTACATACAAAGGGTTTTTCTCCTGTGTGAATGCTTTCATGATTCTGACAATTAAATTGTGTGCTGAAGGCTTTCCCACATTGTTTACATATATAGTATTTCTCTGCAGTGTGCGTTCTTTCATGCCTTTTACAACTACCTTTGGTGATGAAGGCTTTCTCACATTGCTTACATACATAGGGTTTCTCCCCAGTGTGAATTCTTACATGCACTTGAAAATGACTGTGTCTGCTGAAACTTTTCCCACATTGATCACATACATAGGGTTTCTCCCCAGTGTGAGTTCTTTCATGATTTTGACAGTTAAATCGTGTGACAAAAGCTCTCCCACATTGCTTACACACATAGGGTTTCACCCCAGTGTGAATTTTTTCATGATTTTGACAACTAAACTGTGTGCCAAAAGCTTTCCCACATTGCTTACATATATAAGGTTTCACCACAGTGTGAGTCCTTTCATGACTTTTACAATCACTCTGTTTGCTAAAAGCTTTCCCACATCGCTTGCATACATAGGAATTCTCCCCAGTTTCTCCTCTTTCAAGTTTACAAAATGAAGAGTTACTAGCTAAGAATTCTTCACTGTACTTACACATATAGTGGTTTTCTCCAGTGTGAGCACTTTTATGTATCTGAACATCATGGTGAGAATTAAAACCTTTCCCACTTTGTATACATACATGTGTATCCACTTCACTGCAATGTGTTTCTCGGATTTGAACACAGTTCAGTGTGCTGAAGGCTTTCACTTTTTGCTTATATTCAAAGGGCTTCTCTTGAATGTTAGCTCTTTCAGTGCAATCAGAGTAGAATTTTCCACGATGCTTATATTCATAGGATTTCTCTCCAGGAGTTGTCTTAGCATGCTTCTGAAAGGACTGGAATTCAGTGAAGGCCTCCCCATGTTTGCTGCAGTTAGACCAAAAAAACATTTCTTCATATTGAAAGCATAGTTCGTATTGATGCAATTTTTCTACCACTTCACTTCTACAAAAGAAACAAATATGACAACTATCAATCACATTTGAATGAGTCTTTATACTAATGACTTCCAAGAGATCTAGTGTGCTGCCCCTAAGAATATTTGATTATGATTTTACTTTACACTTTACATGATGGCTTGGAAACTGCTTTTACCAAAACAGTAGTATTTATTTGAATATTTATAGTTGTGATGTTTGCAACATATAACATTTTTTTCATTTTGAGGAATATCTTTTTATATCCATCTATATATAAAATTTATGATATATTACCTCTTTGATTCTATACCCTCTCTCCACTGACCCTAACCCTAAACCTTCATCTACTTCCTGTTGCCTCTTTCCTAATGCCTCTCTCTTCTCTGCTATTTCTTCTTTATTTTACTCCTTAATTTATGTTTTGGTTTTTCATGTAAAATGCAACTTGTGATACTGAAATTGTTGTGTCTCACTCATTTCAGTTAATGTTGTGGGCTCAATATCCTTCTATTCTTTTGGCAAATGACATTATTTTATTCTTATTTTTGACCAAATACTATTCCATTTCGTACACATAAAACATTGTTTTCAGTGCTGGAGATTGAACCCAGACAATTAGCACTGAGGTACGTTCCAGGCTATTTAATTTCATTTTGAGAGAATCTTATCAGTCATTAAGTTGCCTGGGCTGAGAAAGTATGTATGATCTTACTGGTTCAGCTTCCCAGAATGCTAGAGTTGCAGGCATATATCATCATTCCCAAACTATCTGACATTTCCTTAGTGTTCACATTTGTGAACTGACTTGTAGGTCTTTTCCAGATCATAGCCGCTACAAACACGGGAAGGTATGTATCACTGTAAAATAACTACTTAATTTTGTGGATAATGTACCCAGGAGAAATATATGCAATAAAATTAAATTTGTATTTTTACTTTTTAAAGGAAACTATGTGCATTTCCAAAGCTGTTATACTAAAATGCCATTAACAGCAACAACATAGGAAGGTGCATTCTAATATTTTGAAACTTGAATGGACTAAGTAATTGGAGGATTGCTTAAAAACAGCTATTATCATAACATTCATTTAAATTTTGAGTACTTCCACAGGGTCAGAAATTTACAAATACTCAAAGTGTGTGTATACCATATTTTAAAACACACAGTATACCTTGCATAATTTATTTCATATGAAAGTGATCTTTATAACACACTTACATGTATACACAATTATTTATCCTGAATGTGACTCCCAGTCTAAACACAAAATTTGTTTCATACATGCCTCTAATTTATTGTTAAACACAATTTTATACACTTTTACATCTTGAACACAAAAAAATAATTGCTTATTCTGATACATTACATAATGTCACATGTGATATAATGCCAGTATTCCCTAACCCTCAGACACTGGGATATTCTGAACATTCAATTGTCATTGTACAGATACTCACCATGTAAGTGTCTTTGGAGAAATTTTGTGACATTCAAGAAATATTAACATAGCCATGTTTGTACTGTATGCTTCCTTTTAATAATTCTGCTCAGACCCTGACACTTCAGGAACATATTTATGGGAACGTAAATTACCTTAGATTTTTTCTGCAACTTTTGTACTCATCTTCAATTTTCTGGTCATTCCAGTTTCTTTCTAGAGTGTGGAAAGAGAAATGTAATGATGAGTCACTACGTTCCATAAAAATTAATAGATTCCAGTTAGATTCCTGGTACAATGTGCCCATGGCTGGAAGAGTCATTAAAATGTTTCCATTTTCCAATGAAGGAAACTGCACTGATAAACAACCAATGCTCTCTGATTTCACAAATGAGACAATGATTATTCATTACCTATAGCAATCACATTCTGAAAGGTTTCCCACATCACATCTCTGTAGAGTTTCTTTTGGGATGGATCCAGCAAAGCCCACTCCTCCATGGTGAAGTTCACAGTCACATCTTCAAAGGTCACTGCCTCCTAAATCATCAGACATATTTCCAAAAAGATGAGCAAACTGCATAACATGAAGCATCTCAAGTCTACTCATAAAAATCTGAAATGAGGCTCAATTATCAATACATTTACTTCATGTTTTGTTCATTAATCACTTACCCTGCATGCATATGGATGTCTTACACAAGAATTTTTATTCTAGGATAGAATTCATTTGTAAAGCAATTCCAGAATTCTCTTTGTTAACCTTAGTTCATTTTTACATTGTCTCTAAAGCATAGTTTATACAGGGAGCCTACCAGATCAACATACAAATAAAAAAACTATAGTAGATAAAAATCTAAAGAATTGCTCTGCCAGACCATTGATCTGCAACTAGACAAGAGAAAGAAATAAAAGGAATAAAGATAGAAAAGAAATTAAAATATCACTATTTACAGATGAAATAATACTCTACATAGAAGATCCAAAAAAAACTTTACAAAAATACTTCTAGATTTAATAACCAGAATCAGTAGCACAGCTGGGCAAAGTTAACACTCAAAAATCAATAGCATTTCTGTACATAAATAACAAACTCACTGCGAGAGGAATTAGGGAAACAACATCTTTCACAATAGGCTTGAAAAACATGAAATGCTTAGAAATCAATCTAACAAAGGATGTAAAAAGTTTCTATATTGAGAACTATCATACTCAGAAAAAGGAGATTGCAGAGCTATCAGAAAATTGAAAGATGTCCCTTGCTCGTGAAGAGGAAGGACCAATATAGTGAAAAAGACCATACTCCCAAAACTGTTATACAGATTTAGTGCAATCCCAATCAAAATACCTTTAGCATACTTCACAAAATTAGAGAAAACATTCCTAAGAGTCATTTGGAAACAGAAGAGACTAGAATAGCAAAGGCAATTGTAGGTGACAATGGCCAGGCAGAGGGCATCATGATCCCTGACTTGAAGTTATACCACAGCACTACTGTAATGAAAATAGCATGGTACTGGCAAAAATAAAAAATTTTAAAAAACAGACATGAGGTAAATGGAACAGATTAGAACATATGGAAATAACTACAAACATACTCAGTGACCTTATCTTTGACAAATGTGTCAAATAGCTTCACTGAAAGAAAGACAGCCTTTTAAAAAATGGTGCTGAAAAAACTGGTTGTCACATACCAAACACTAAAATTAGACTCATGCCTATCACCATGCAGTGAACTAAAATCAAAATAGTTCAAAGATCTAAATATTAAAACAGAAACTCTAACTATGGAATCAGCACCATGTGTGGGAAGCTGGCGGCACAGCCAGACACCAGCCTTTTGCTGTCAGTCAGTGTCATTTGCAGACTGCAGGGGAAGAGAACCAGAAGTCACCAAGAAGCAGGCCCTCCCTGTGAATCAGCACCATGCATGGGCAGCTGCGGGGAGAGCCAGATGCCAGCTCCTTCTGGCACGTGGGCTGGGAAACAAGAAGAGCCAACTCTGCCACCACCACTGTAAGTGATCAGTTGATCTGGAGAAGCACGGGCTGCAATGATAGCTATTGAGGTAAAATACACTTTAATGCTTGTATAGTGTTTCACTGATTTTGCAGGTCTAAGGCCAGTAGTCTGATCATCTACTCAGAAGATAGCAATACGCAATGTAGCATCTATGGGGGATCTCCTTCTGAAGGTGGTGGCCATTGTTAATTCCCTATCATCTTGTTTTGAAGTCCTGTATCATTTTCATTGTTTTTTTCGGTTGGGTTTTATTCTGTTTTGTTTTGTTTGAGTTTATTATATCCAATGGCATGGGCAGCTATTTCAAAGATAAAAAAAGATATATTATGGTAGCCATTTTGGATTTACTATTATCTTGTTTTGAAGTTCTTTATTGCACTCATTGATTTGTTTTTATTGGTTCTGTTCTGTTCTGTTTGATTTTTACTATGTCTGAAGGTACCTGCAGCTATTTTGGAGACAAGGAGAGGCATTATGGTAACCATTTTTGAATTCCTATTGTTTTGAAGACCTGTGTCACTTACGCTGGTTTGTTTTGATTGGCTTTGTTCTGTTTTATTTTGCTTGGTTTTATTCCCTTTAAAATAAAAATTTTTTAAATTAAAAAAAAAACCTCTAACTCTGCTGGAAGACTGAATGGGTAGAACACTTGAAGACAGAGGTGTAAGAAAAGAGTTCAAGAACAAAACCCCATATGCATGGGAAATACTATGAAGAATCAACACTTTGGATGATCTCATCTTATTAAAAAGCTTTTTCACAGCAAAACAAATCACCAGGAGAGTCAAAAGACAACCCACAGAGTGGGAAAAAATTTTGCTAACTGTTCTTTAAAGGGCTAGTATCTAGAACATATAAAGAACTTATGTGCACCAACGTTTATAGCAGCACAATTTGTAATAGCTACATCTTGGAAACAACCCAAATGGTCATCAACTGAGGAATGGATAAAAAAGATGTGGTATTTTTATACAACGGAGTACTACTCAGTTATAAAGAAGGATGAACTCAACTTTGATAGGTAAATGGATGCAACTCGAGACCATACTTATAAGTGAAATAAATCAGATCCACCTGTGTAAACATCATATTATCACCTTATTGTAAAAACGGAAAGAGTTCTGGGCGTGGTGGCACATGCCTTTAATCCCAGCACTGGGGAGGTTGAGGTAGGCAGAGCGTTGTGAGTTCGAGACCGGCTTGGGCTACAATGTGAGTGCAAGGCCGGCCTGAGCTACATAGTGCGACCCTGCCTCAAAAAACTAGGGCCGGGAGTTTGGCTCAGTGGCTTAAGCGCCTGTCTGGCAGGCACAAGACTGTGAGTTTGATCCCTGGTGCCACGAAAAAAAAAAAAAACTGAAAGAGTAAACAAGATCCAAAATGTACAACAGACAGTGTGAAAGTGAAAGGAGATGAAATTGCTTAGAAGGAAAGAACAACTGGGATGGAGGAAAAGAGAAAAGAAAGAATGGAAAAGATTATGTAGATTGATAATTATACTACTAATCTCTATTAGTTCATCCAAAACGATGGTTTGTGCTTTCACTGTTTGATCATGTTTTCATGCCTGTATCTTGCAATCTGAGCAACTACTTTGAAGCTAACAATATACAATATTTTAACAATTGTTAATCTCCTGTTATATTGTTTCAAAATTCTGTATCATTTATTCTTTTTTCATTTTAAAATAAATTTTAAAAGTCACAGAAAAAAACCAGATTCCCCAAATTCAAAGACTCAGTTAAAAAATAGGTATCTGGAGCTGGGCATGGTGGCACACTCGGGAGGCTGAAGTAGGAGGAGTGTTGTGAATTAGAGGCTGGCTTGGGCTACAACTGGAGCACAAGGCCGGCCTGAGCTACATAATGCAACCCTGCCTCAAAAAAACTAGGGCTGGGAGTTTGGCTGAGTGGCTTAAGCACCTGTCTGGCAGGCATGAGGTTGTGAGTTTGATCCCCAGTGCCACACAAAAAAAAAAAAAAAAAAAAAAAAGATCTCTAAAATAAATAAACACTTCTTAGAAGAATTACAAAGGCAAATAAATATTTGAAAAATGTTCAACATCACTGGTCATTTGAGAGATACAAATTGAAACAACACTCAGGTTCCATCTCACTCAAGAAAGAATGGCTATCATCAAAAAATCAACCAATATCAAATGCTGATGGGGTAATGTGGAAAAATGAACATTTCTCCACTGTTGGTGGGAGTATAGACCTATGCAACTACTGTGGAAATCAGTGTGGAGATTCCTCAAAACCTAGGATTGGATAGCCGGGCGTGGTGGTGCACGCCTTTAACCCCAGCACTCGGGAGGCTGAGGTAGGTGGAGCGTTGTGAGTTCGAGGCCGGCTTAGGCTACAACGTGGCCCAAAGCCGGCCTGAGCTACATAGTGCGACCCTGCCTCAAAAAAACCAGGGCCGGGAGTTTGGTTCAGTGGCTTAAGTGCTTGCCCTGGCAGGCACGAGGCTGTGAGTTCAAACCCCGGTGCCGCAAAAAAAACAAAAAAACAAAAAACAAAAAAAAACCTAGGATTGGAGGTCCCATTTGAACCAGCTATTTGCCATCTTAGTATATTCACAAAAGAATTAAAAGCATTATAACACAGTGATGTATGTGCACCCAGAAGCAGTTTGAAATAGTTAAAGCTTGGAAACAACCCACATGTCCATCAACTGATGAATGTACAGAAAAAATGCGATTTTTTATGTGATGAAATATTACTCAGTAATAAAGAAGAAAAGGCTTAAGACATTTACGCTAACTGGACTCTGAGACCATATTACTAAGTGAAGTAAATTGGACACACATGTCTGATAAATAATATTGCGTTATCTCTCTGGTGTAAGAAACTGAATGTACAAAAAAGAACCAGAATGTATAACAGAGGCCTGGGATTTAGCTCAGTGTTGTAAGCACCTGCCTGACAGGCTCAAGGTTGTGAGTTCGATCCTGGTACCAAAATGTATAACAGATATTGTAAAATAGGAAGAAAGTGTTCAAAAGGAAAAAGGAACTAGGGAGGGGAAGAGGGATGGAAAGAAGGGAAAAGAAAAAATGATAAAAAAAAATATAAAATGGAAACAAAGCTTTGTGAATAAGGAAAGGGTGAAGGGTTGAAGGGAAGAAAGCAGAACAGAGGAAAAAAAGGAATCAAGATATATCATGTATAGGCACAAATTCTCTATAATAAATGTGATTATTATGTATCCCTATTTATACCAGTAAAATGAAATAAATTTTAAAAATCCAAAGAAGTGTTTATTTCTCTTTTTTTTTCTAATTTCTTTCTTTTTTATTTTTTTACCTTTTTTTTTTTTTTTTTTTTTTTTTTTTTTTTTTTTTTTTTTTGGTCTTTTTGAGACAGGGTGTCACTATGCAGTTCAGGCTGGACTTCAACTCACTTTGTAGCCCAGGCTGGCCTCAAACTTGCTGCAATCTTCCTGCCCCAGCCTCCTGAGTGCTGGGATTACAGGCGTACACCACCACCCATTGCAGAAGGGTTTCTTTTAGCAACTCGTTATTTAGGTAGTTGATCATTAATTTCTCTGATTGTATTTAGACAACATATTGAAACACTGATTGGGTTTCACAGACAAAAGCTTAACTGAACACTAAGAAAAGTTAACAAATGATAATTTAAAATGTTAATAAAGTGTTAACAGTTTTTAAAAATTTTTTAAAAAGTATTTGTTTTTATAGAAGAATGTCTAAGAATAATTAAATTAAGAAAAACATGTCATCTTACAGCTCAGGGATATGAAGCACTCACCTGTGGCAGATAAAATAAGTTTCTGGACCATGCAAGACTGGGAAAAGAAACAAGAAGGGCCCAACGCCATCCCACCCGCTGTAAACAACCGGCTGATTTTAGAGGATCATGGGCTGAGTTGATAGTCACTGAGATACAAAAACAACTTAATTCTTGTATTGTTTGATTGCCTTTGCAGGCCTAAAGCCAGTAGCCTGAGCATCTATTGAGAGGATAAGAATATGCAGTACAGCTACTATGGGGGATTTTCTTGTCTTAGTTTTAAAGTCCAATATTGTTCTAACCATTTTGCTTTGTTCCATTTTATTGTTTTGTTTTCTTCAATGTTCTGTTTTGTTTGATTTTAGTATATCTGATGGTATGAGCAGCAATTTTGAAGATAACAAGAGCCATTATGGAGGCCATTATTGATTTTCTATTATCCTGTTTTGAAATCCTGTATCTTTCACTGGTTTGTTTGGATTGGCTTTATTGTGTTCTACTTTGTTTGATTTTATTCTCTTTAAAATAAAACTTTTTAAAAAGTTTCTAGCATAGCTTATTGTAGAAAAATTAAGAAATGCATATAATAAAAACATATGTATAAGAAACAACATTTTACAAAATTGAAGAATAGTTTTTCTCACATCTAAATTTCACCTTTGATTTGTCAAAAATTGTTTGCCTACAAAATAAAAGAAAGTATAAGTATAGAAGAGTAAACAAAAGCCAACATGTGTTCTCTATAGAAAAAAATCCATTTTGCCTAGAAGAGAGAAATTTGTTTTAAAATGAGAATATTATACGGGGAATGGAACTAAGTTTAAGACCTTCACTATACACTATTTTGAATATAGTTAAGAACATTGCAATTTACTGTGAAAAAACAGCTTTTAACTTACAAAGAGTTGAAAAAGAAAGAAATGCTTTGTTATTAATAGAAGCAAAAGTGTAAATATACACCTATGACATGTAAATATGATGACCATTTTATGGAACAGACTACATTTAAAGAAGTGCAGTTATTCGCTGGGCGTAGTGGTACACACCTTTAATCCCAGCACTCAGGAGGCTGAGGTAGGAGGAGCGTTGTGAGTTCGAGGCCGGCTTGGGCTACAACGTAAGCACAAGGCGGGTCTGAGCTACACAGTGCGACCCTGCCTCAAAAAACCAGGGCTGGGAGTTTGGCTCAATGACTTAAGTGCCTGTATGGTAGGCACGAGGCTGTGAGTTAAAAAAAAAAAAAAGAAGTGCCGTTATTCACAAGATTGAGCTGGTATCAATTTTTCAAAAACTTATGTCATCTTTGAAAGGAGATAACAGATTGTCTACTCTGCTTTTTCTCTCAATCTGTACCAATATTTTTATAGAAAAAAATCTTCCTCA
>RJWM01040475.1:0-15461 GCA_004363535.1 Dasyprocta punctata
CTGTATTATCATTATTTAAATCATATATGTATTTGATATAAGATGAAATAAAAGAATGAATATATACAGACACAAAGAAAATTCAAACCGTGAGATGATATAAATAAATTTTCAACAATATTTTGATCAAAGAAAAACAAATTTAAATAATGAGAAAGATAGTATTTAACAATCAAATTAACAAAGACTCTAAACCTGGTAATTCTGATTGTTAGCATGACTATAGCAAAGAATCTCATTTTCTAGGTGGAAGTATAACTTATTTAAGCAGCTCTGGAAAGCAATCTGGCAATGCACATTAAGAGTCTTTAAAATCATCCATGCCTTAGGGAAAAGGCTGGACACTCCGATAAAGTTTTATGCATAAAACTGTGGTCATCTTAGCATTTTTGTAATAGTGGGAAACTTAGCAACATTACGGCAGTAAGTAAACCATAATAGATATAATGAAACATTACACAGCATTTAATGATGATTACAAAGAGATTATCATTATCCTGGAGAAATACTTGTGTCATATTATTTAGTGAGAAAAGAAAAACTGCAAAACTTTATTCCCAATATGATTTCATTTTTCTTTTTTTTAAAGAAAGCATATCGGAAGGAAACACAACAACATATCCGTTGCAGCTGGATTTGGTGCTGATTTTTTTTTTTTTGCCTTTGTTTTTCCCTCTATTTTCCAATTTCCTAAAATGAGCAGTTATTACTTTTATGGTAGGGAGGAAAGGGTGTTGAATTTAATAAAATACAAAAGTCGGGTTTGACTCATGTTCTTTTTCTGCACAGTTGTATTACATTGCACTTGAGCTCTTAGCTTGGTGTGATTCCAAGAACATTCTCTTGTGGCAAGGAGGTGGGAGGCTAGGTCATTTCCAATTACCATTCTTCATTTCTACCTTGACTTACATAGCAATAAAGAAAGAGGAACTTATGGTTACTGAGTGTTGTCCTGGGTATCATGTGATTCCTATATATTAGGGCTGTGTGATAGAAAATACTGTCCTTATTTTCATGTTGGACATGCTGAGACCTGTTGGGCTCAAGGCACTTGCTTGAGGGTCCATGGCTACTAACTGAAAGGCAGGGTTGCCCTTCCCTCCCCTGTGATGAAGCAGTGGAATCAAGTGCACTATCGTAACTTTAATAACGCGCCTCAGAAATCAGTCTGCCTGGGCATAGGTCCTGCCTCCACTTCCTAACTGTGAAACTTCAGAAAAGTTTTATTTAGCTTCTTCGTGCCTCTATTTCTGCATCAGTCAAATGGAAATCATAATGGTGTTTTCCTCATAAGATGTCATTCACATCACATAGTGAGCTTAGAGAGCTCTCAGGAACTCAGTCAAAGTCAAATAATATGGTTATCTCTGCTAGGGCTGAGCAAACACTGGGCTCTGACTGGGAGTCCTCTTCACTATCTCTCACCTAGTGGATGTCATAAGAGGCTTTCTGGTCCAGATCTGGTTTCACAGACAGGGACAATGAAGGCCTGAAAAGTGAAGTGAGAGCAGAGTACCTCATGATTCTCCATCATCTTACGGGGCTTGCACTGACTGCCATGCGCTATGGCCAACAAGAGGAGGCAGCAGGCACCTATCTTGGAATGACAGGTGCCCCTCCTCCCTGCAATACTCTTCTTTATAGAAGTATTGTCACTTGATCTCTCAACAACCCTGGTATGTGGATAAGCAGATACTAAGTGAAGAGAACCTCAGAGCAGTTAGTTGTTTCCCTATGTCACTCACGTGGAGATGAAGCAGGTGCCCAAGAGTTCTCTGCATGACACCATAGTGTCTCAGTTTTGTGTCTTTGCACCATTAGACTTCCAACTTCTGATCTCTTATGAGGGCAGGAAGAAAATCGAGTTGGCAGAAGGAATCACCTTGATTTCTCTTTCATTCCCACAGTACCAACTGTAATTCACCAGCACCTCACAGACAGGGAAGAAGGCTCATCTGGCTCTTCACCCGCGGGACTGGCTCACTAAGTCTCTTCCAGAGCCCAGATGGTCAGTGGTGAGGACTGTGACAGAGACCAAGCCAGTGAGACAAAAGTGATGCCCCCCTTATTTCCAATCTATCCCTGCTGCCGGTAGCCTGGGGGTTACCTTACTTATACATGGCAACAGTCTGTGGTGCTTTCAGAAACCTAATGATGTTTTAGATGCGGGAAACTGAGATGCTTTGGAGGTCCCCAGAGCTGCTCCTGCGGGTAGAAACTGGTAGAGCGGGTCTGAAAAAAAAAAAAAAAAAAAGACATAGTATGACTCAGGCAAAATAACTGCTAATCCCATGATGTAGCAATCCCACCCTTAGATATATGCTTGCAAGAAAGAAGTGTTTATGCGAATACAAATGCAGAGATAGCGTTTTATAGCTGCTTTATTAATAACTGGCAAAATGCAACCTAAATGCTCATCAACCAGGAAATGGGTAGATCTATGATGGCAATATTCACTCAATGGAATTTAATACTCAGTAAAAATGAATAAAACACCACTGCTTGTAATAGTATGGATGAATTTCACAAATTAATGATGAGAAATATAAGACAGAGATAAAAGACACAATGGATGATTCTATTTACAGATGGTCTCCAACCTACCACAGTTTAATTAATCATTTGTTGATTTATAATACCATGAAAGTGACATGCATTCAATAAAATCATACTTTTAATTTTGAAATTTATTACCTCTGGGGCTGGAGGTGTGTGGAGCAGTGCTCTCTAGTGGCAGTGGGCCTCAGTGATTACTGTCAATCATGTGATCATGAGCAGAGACAATTGACAACCTACGGTGTCCTGCATTGTTGAACTATAGTATTTAGTGGGTCATGAGTCTTAAATGCATTTTTTACTTATGCTATTTTCAACTTACAATGGGTTGATTGGGACACAATCCGAAGATATGGTGAGAAGCATTTATATACGAAATTCAAGATCAGATAGGATGAATTTAGTGCTAGATTTTTGTGAGGTTTACTGTTCCAAGGGGGTTTCTCTTGATTAATAAGAGGTAGGAGGGGAACTTCTGGGGGTCATAGATATGTTCAGTATCTTGGCCTTGAACAGTGGTTCTCTAGGTGTAGAAAAGAAAAAGGCAATTAAGCATTATAGTTAAGAAGTGTGCACCTTGTACTATGTATGTTACATCACAATAAAAATTGAAAAGCAAATCCTGCCAGCTGGATCGCTTAAGATTCATTCACTAGGAACTCAGAATAATTCCTCAGCAAAAGTCCATAAAATAAGATTATCTTTTAAATCAACCTGTGGACTTGAATACCAAATAGATTCTTCTTTCTCCCAGACCCCATCCCAAGGTAGGAGTGAAACTCTCTCGTCTGAGATACCACAGGCATCACACTCATCATGCTGTGGCTTTGTATGCCTGTGTGTTCATCTGCAACACCACACCTCCCACAACATGAACAGGGCCCATGCAACTATCAACTCCTCCCCATACTGTGGAGCAGCGTGCCTGGCTGACAGCAGCCACGCAGGAACTCTCAGTGGGATAGATGAAGGTGTGCATGAGAGAATGAATGAACATGGCACCCACAAGTTTGCTATATGACCACAATCTAGAAAGCCACTTCAGGCCATTAACTGTAGAAGCATCTTTAGGCAGCATGATATAGACTACTGGTTGTGAACCTAGGCAGATTTTGCTCCCCCACCCCCACCCTGCTGGGGACATTCGACAATGCCCTGAGATAATTTTTGGTTATCATGGCCAGGAATAGCGAGTGATGCTACTGGAATGCTGTTAAATATTCTACAATGCACAGTGTGGCGCCCCTCTCCTCAACACTCACAATCATCACTCAGCTTAAAATACTAATAATGCTGAGGCTGAGGAGCCCTGTTATGAAGGACCATGACCTAAACACAGGAAGCAAGCCTTGAGTTTGAATGCTGACTGACTACCAACGAGCTATGCAACTTTGGGTAGGTTGCAAAACCTCCCAGAGCTTCCTTGCTTGTGTTAATAGGGCTGCAGCTTACCTTGACAGTAGCTGAGAAGAGGAAATGAGCTTGGCCATGTAAAGTGGCTGCCTCAAAGCAAGAGCCCAGGGAGAGTTTGTTCCCTTTCGTTCTCCACCTTCCCCTCTCCTGATCCCCTTCCCCAGTGCCACCGATGGATGATTTTTAATAAGAGCAACAGCTGCCAAGCACTGCTTTTTCTGCTTCTGCTTAAGAAGCAACTGAAGAGTGAGGCAGCCTGTGGAGAATGCACTTTATTTGCCAGATGCATCAATAGCTCCTGTTCCTAATGAAATGCATTATTAAAAGATAAAGTCAACACATTCAGCACTCAGGCCCACGTTGCATCCCAATATAATCTGCCTTTCTTTCAGCAATACAGGTGTCCCATAAGCCTGCCTCTGAAACACAGATTCTGATTTCCACCACTTTCCTGTAAGCCCACACAAACACATGGGCTCCTGGGAGACAGGGAGCATCGCCTCCTACGATATTACACCACGTGCAAGGGCACAGGTGCTGCAGAGAAAGAACCAAGACTTATTCTTTGCAAATGGGAAGAGGAATTTCCCACAGGGCCCCATCTAAGGCTGGCTGCTTTCCTTCCCTTCTCTCCACTGTGTATTAATGAGAGTTACTGGCCCCTAGGCAATATGAGGCTGGAATCTTGTAGGTGTTCATTATTCTAAAGCTTTGCTTTTCTCAGTCCTGAAAAAGTCTTAAAGTGGGAAGGGTCGCTTTTACATTTCTGTTCTTCACATAGGTCAAGCACTATAAGAGGTGGTGTTATTATGTATTTTATCATTATTTTACCCAATTCATAATATAGAACATTTGGGAAACATAGAGGATGAAAATAACAAAAACAGCTAATATTTACTGAGAGTATTCAGCCTACTATTCAGACAATACTATTGATTTCATCTTATGAGGTATGCAACATAAATTTTCCATTTTTCAGATTAGGAAAACTCAGGCAAAAGCAAGCTCATTCACCTGACCTCAGTGACTTGGCAGTGGAGTTAGAGAGGAACATCTACAAGGTTCTGGGTCTCATCTCCTCTCTTTCTTTAAGGCTGGTCTTGTCTTGGCTCCCAGAACTATTATTTCCCTCCCTGAACCATGGTTTCTCTCCTTCTAATGCACATCTCCATTGGTAAAAACCCACCCATCATTTCTCATCTTATCAAAAAGAAATAAAAGCTCAGTCACTTCCCTCTAATAGTCCCCACTCCTTTTTAGTTCAAAGGAAACCTTCTAAAAAGAGTGATCTTGTGTCACTCTTTATTTTTCTTCACCTCCCATTTGGTATTTTTTCATCAAACCACCCCCTGTAAGTGAGCCAAATCTAAACCAACAAAGGCTGTCCTATTGGTAAGTCCTACTGGGTACTTATCTGAACTCTTGTTTTAGTTGTCAGTGGCATATGACATCAATAGCCACTCCCTTGTTCATATACTCATCTTTCTTCTTGTCTCCACAAAATCCTAATTTTCCTCCCACTTTCACAATCTAGATTCTCAACTTCTCTTCTTGGCTCTTTCTCAGCTGTTCAACTTAAAATGTTAAAAGAACTCAGTCTGGGGAATCCTTTGCTACTTTACCCACACTCATCATCCAAGGAGTGATCTCACTGAATTCTTTGGCATTACTAAACATCTGTGTGTTGATGCCTCGCATCTGTGTATCTCTGGAAGCCACATTTCCTCTGATCTCTAGACGTCCATATTCCTCCCCAGTCTCCATTCATCTGATGCTTGATCTTCTCAAATATATCAGATTAATAAGGATTTCTGAGATAAGCATGGTGGAACATGCCTGTAACCATAGCACTCTGGGAGACTGAGGCAGAAGGATTGTGATTCAAGTCCAGATTCAGCAATTCAGAAAACTAGCTGGCCCTGGATTCAATTCCCAGGACCACACACACACACACACACACACACACACACATACAGACTACTCATTTTCCCTCTCCTACTAATTCAAGAAATGTCACAACCACATTGTTTCTCAAGCTTCCATCTGGGGAATCATCTTTGACTTCTCCTGGTTCACAATCAACCTTCTCCTAATCAAGTTTTTCAGACATATCTCAGCTCTACTAATATCCTTTCATGTCCAATGGCAGTACCTGAAACCTCCACCTTCTCTCCCAGGGATTGCAATAAAACCCTATTTTCTATTTCAATTGTGTTTGAGATAATACATGTGCTCAAAAATCAGTTTATATTAAAACATATACATCTCTGTCCTCTATTACCCCAGTTCCATCCCTATATTTAAGAGATAACCAAACGTTACGTATTACCTGGATGTCCTCCACAATCTTTATGCAAGTATAAAACATGTAACCCCTTTTGGTTTTGCACACACATTAGTACATGGTGCTTTCTCTTCTGCTCCTCATACCCCTCACTTTGCCATTCATCTTGGAGAGTTTTTTACATGGATACTACTTGGTCTTTCTTTAATTAGTTGCTTAGTATTCTGTCACATGGCTATAGCATGATTTACTTAACTGGTGGTCTGCCCTTTTGACAACTAAGTTGTCTCTAGTCTTTCATTATCTCAAAAGATAACGCAAAAAGAAAAAAAAGACAATGCAATAACCTTGCCTATAGTATTCTTTCCATGTCATCATCTCCATCTTATAAATTACCAAAAGTAGTATTGCTGAATCAAAGGGAACTTGAAAAAACCACTTAGTTGATTTCCTTATTTTCTCTTTTGACCTCTGTATTTCAAAAGGCATCTACAGTGATATTTTGGGGGGGTTATTTTTAATGTCAAACACACTAGATCAACCCTCCCCCAGATCAAAGCACTGCAATGGCTTTTCTCTATGCAGGCATGACATATGAATGGCTCCATCTTGTCTCTAGAGCCTGTTTGCTTTGGATCATGTCTACTCGGTCCCATTCAGCGAGCTCCAGCAGTATTTATCCAACCCTCACTGCCTATGCTGGGATTCATTCTCTCTACATGACACAGTCTCCAATCCGGTCTTCACACTGTTCATTCCTTGTTATCAGATCAGTGTCAGGATCATCTCCTCAGAGAAGCTTCCAAGCAGGCCTCCACCCTACCTCTCACCACTGCACCCTTTCATAGTATTCTTTGTGCATCATTGTTTTTATTCTCTCCATAATTCTTCCTCTTTCTATTCTTTGGTTCTAGAATGGGGCCTAAAACAGTAAAGCTTGTATTATGAAAAAGGCAAAGAATAACAAATACTGATGAGGATGTGGAGAAATGGGAACCCTTATTCACTGTCGGTAAAAATGTAAGTTAGTACAACCATTAGGGAAAACAGCATGGAAACTCCTCAAAAATCTAAAAAACAGAATTACTATATGGCACAGTAATCCTACGACTGAGTATTTATCCAAAGGAAAAACAGTCTGACAAAGGGATATCTGAATTACCATTGTGTATTGCAGCAGTGTTCACAATAGTTGAGAAATGGAATCAGCGAAATCTCCATCAACTCATAAATGCATAAAGGAAAGGTGATACATCAATACTATTCAGCCATAAAATAGGATAAAAGTTTGCAATTTGCAGCAACCTGAATAAACTAGACATAACATTATGTTAAGTACAATAAATCATGCATACAAAGACAAATACTTTGATCTCATTCATTTGTGGAATCTAAAAACACCTGATCTCATGAAAGCATTGAGTAGAATAGTGGTTATGAGAGGTCAAAGAAGAGAATGGGGAGAGACTGGACAATGGCTTAAAGTATAGTTAGACAGAACAAATAAATTCTGATGTTACATTGCACAACAGGATGGCTATAGTTAGAAATGTTATATTTTCAAAATAACTAGAAGAGAGGATTTTAGATGTTCTTACTGCCAGGAAATGATCAATATTTGAGGTGACACATATGCTAAATATCCTGACATGATCATTACACAATGTATACATGTATTGAGGAAGTGCACAATATTCCATAAATATACACAATTATGTATCAATGAAAACAACACTTTAAAAAAGAGACTCTAAATCATTGAAGAAAAAGGTGTAGTACCTGTTGAATCAACATCTTAACAAATTAACTTCCAGGATCTTTCCCAAAATGTATTTTTCATATGGGTGAGATGATGCCAGTTGTGTGCAATATAATAATAAATATAATAATTCTGGTCAACCCCACATCACACATACAACAGTGGTCCCATCAAGTTATGTCACCCAGTATTATTGTAATCATGTTAGCCCATGTAAATGTACTCTATCATGTTGTCACAATGACAAAATCACCTAATTGCTTTTTTATATCTCTTCATTGATAAGCAGCACATGTCTGAATATAACTTCGTATTTTGTGTTTGTTATCTTATGTTGTTGTTTAAGCATTTCTCCAGGAAATTAAAATTCACTGCAAATGCTCTTATTTAATGAATTCAGGACAGTTTACCCTAGAGAGAAATTAATTGTTCATTTTGTTAGAAGCTTAAATTATTCCCACATTTTTGTTATTTGAATTAACATTGTAACAAACATACTTACGCACAAACATTTGTCCTTAATTTTGAATGTTTTCTAAACTGGATTTATTGAGTTGAAAGGATAAGACCATTTTAAGCCACAAGATACTTTTATGGAATATCTTGTCAGATGCATTGCAATAATGTACATACCTTCTAGCAATAAATCAACCAATCCTCATTAGCTTTAGTATTTTTTCAGAATTTACTAATTTGTTAGGTTAAACGCTGCCTTATTTAAAATTGCCTGTAAACACAGCTAATCTTGGAAATCTGGAAACTAATGAAATTGAGTATTTTGAGAGGCCATCTTGGATTAATGACAGCATTATCAATGCTAATTTCCACAGACTTAGCAAAAATTTGGTTATATTATACTTGGACGATTCAGTAATCTGGCTGTGAATTTTCTATATTGGGAAAAGTATAATAAACGGTGCTGTGGGATTACTACAAAAGCACTGCTCACTTCTTCTCTCCTCTGTGGAAAGCTGAACTTCCCTCACAGTGCAATTTCCAGGAAATGTACTGTACTTCCCCCATTTCCCACCTAGGTTGTAATATTTGCATCACTGCTATATCTTCTGAGAATGTGACATCTTTAAATCATGAATGGATACTTCGAAGGGTCCATGATGAAGATTCCATATAGAAGCTTCCATTCAGCACTTCCCTGAACCATACTTCTGTATAGAACCTACTATTCATTTTGGTAACTTAATTTTATCTCTTCCTTAGGAACAAATCTCTGCATGTGTCAGCATCAACAAATTAACGTAACTTCTCCTCTTTCTGGCTAAACTTTAAGCCATTCTTAAAATTTTCAATAACTGTCTCCCAAAACCAGGTACTCTAGCCAATGATATCAAATTAGCATGGTTAAGGGGTACTGCACACATAGCCAGCATTGATTCACAGATGACTTTAAAAATTCACTGAGCCGAGAGTCTTACATTATTGATTCATTCTAACAAAACGACGAAGCATAGCTAATCTTTACAACACATGCTGGGCAGAATGACATTTACAAATGCAGACAGACGGAAACCATTTGGACATAATTCTTTAAGGATTAAACTGATGTCTGCAATTAGGCCTGAAAAGGTGAGCAGTCTCACTGCTGGGAACTGAGACTTCCCCACCAGGGTCCTGGTATAATTCGTTTGTCCTTGATTAACCATGGTGTCTTTCTGTCTCACTGACCAGCTAGTTGTGTGGAATTTTCTATGCCTACCCAGGTATATTCAACTGGCTTGTAAAGTATAGCTTGGTGCTGCTTCATCTTGCCTCTTTGACTTTGAATGACAACTTCTCTGAAGGTGGCCATGCCTATGATCATCACAGTTTGATGCTATCACTATGGAATAGGAGATGAACCTAAGAAAGGGCATGCTGGGACAAAACATGGAAACATTCCTCTGTACTTCATTCTCTGTTGAAATTAGATACCAAAAGCCATGGAAAACTTAGAGACTCTTAAAATCTGATTTTTAAGGTTTGTTGCTTTTTTAGCTTAAAGAAATACTTGGGCTTGATTCATAACTCTCAGTCCTGGAAAACAACTCTGCCTTCTATTCCTGAGTGATTTCCAGGTTAGGCTGATAAACATCACCCAAAGAACAGAAAATCTACTTGATAACCTCCAAGATTACTCCAAAAGTCTTCAAATTAATAATGACTCTGCTTATCAGCAACACAGAACAGTGATGGAATGGAAAACGTTTTGCAGCCATACAGTAAAACATTCATCACCTGTATTTGGAAATCAAGTTCTGTCCTGCCACTCATATAGCCTAGGTTTAATGCATGTTATAATGTCCTAATTTTCCATCCAACCTGTATCTAGCAGGGTTATTTTGAGGTTCTTTTGGGATGACTCAGGGAAATTCCTCTACAAGAGTCTCTTTTTAAAATTCTAAGTCTTACGCCCACATTTGATTTTTGTTTGCTGTCACCTTCTTTCTCGTCTTTCTATCATGTCGTGTTCCTGCCCTGTTTCCTTTTTTTTCTTTTTTTCTCTTTTCTTTTTTATTGAAAAGCAACTGTATTTAATGGTGAAAAACAGAAACAAAACAAAAATTTTACAAGAGCATCAAAATATTAAATAGTGGTAAATCTCATCACAAAATTTACAAGACCTATATACAGAAAACTAGAAAACATTACAGAGAAATTAAAGATTTCAAGACCTATTTTTTTCAAGCAGAAACAAAAAAAATGCAATTCAAAAAGCAAAATTGGATCCAAATATCAAATAATAAACATTCTCTTTTTCTTTTTCTTAAATGTCCCAATTAATTTTTATATATACATAGGCTTTGTTTCAGTTCATCACACCAGTGCAACAATGCGATAGTCACATATATGTGACTTATTCAGTTCACTGAGAAGCATATCCTCAGCACTCATCCATTTGAGGGTGAAAATGTCTAGTTTGTTGTTCTTTATAGCTGAGATGTATTCCATTACGTGGAAATACCACATCTTTTTTATCCATTCCTCAGTCGAGGGGCATGTAGGCTGCTTCCATGATCTAGCAATTATGAATTGGGCAGCTATGAACATAGGTGAACTTATATCACTATGATGAGATATTTTTAGTTCTTTTGGGAAGATACCCAGAAGGGAAATAGCTGGGTCAAATGGGACCTCCAATCCTAGCTTTTTGATAAATCTCCACACTGACTTCCACAGAGGTTGCACCAGCCTGCATTGCCACCAAAAGTGGAGAAAAGATCCTTTTTGCCTACAGCCCCTCTAGCATTTGTTATTACTTGACTTCTTAATACTAGCCATTCTTTCTGGGTTGAGGTGGAATCTGTGTGATACTTTCATTTGCATCTCTCAAATGGCCAGTGCTGTTGAACATTTTTTTACGTATTCATTTGCTCTTTGTACTTCTTCATCTGAGAAGTGTGTGTGCATCTCAGATGCCCATTTTTGGATTGGATCTTTAAATCTTGGAGTACTGATTTTTTTAAGTTCTTTATAGGTTTTTGATATTAATCCTTTATCTGAGAGACAGCTGGCAAACAATTTCTCCCACATTCTGGGTAGTCTCTTCACACTGTTGGTGGCTTCTCTTGCTGTACAAAAACTTTTCAATATGATGAGATCCCGCCTCCCCTGCTTTCTGATATGTACTTAGATTCTGAGAACCAGCAAGAGCACACCTAAAGAAAAACTGCAGGACAGGACAATTTGAGGGACATAGAAAGAACATGTCTGTAATAGTTAGGACTGTTTTGTTAAAGGTGAGCAAAGCACAAAACATAAAACTTGAATTATCCCAAAAAACCAAGGTAAAGGATTGGTCATACAAGGCATAAGCATTGTCCAAAGAACACAATGTCCATGACAGATTCTAACCCAGATCCATCAGCTGTAAAACTCATAATTATTCTGTTTACCAGAGAGGTCAAGCACATTGACAGAATGTTTGTTAGCTACTGCAGTGTGTGCTGTATGGTAGACTTCTCTCTTTCACTGATGGGCTGTGCAGTTTTGAGCAACTAATCTCACTGAGCATCAGTTTTCTCTCCTGTAAAACAGAGATATGATGATGATCACAAGTGTGACCAAATCCATGGCTCAAATGACATCAGGATTCAGTTTTTCTCTTTCTTTCAACTGTACCTTATACTGAGTGTGATAGTTAATTATGTCAATTTGAGTAAGAAATGCCCAACTCACCTGGATCAGCATGATGCTGGGTGTGGAAGACCCATGCAGAAAATATTGTCTCCAGAATGGTATAAAAGGAAAACAAAGAAAGAAGGCTTGCTTCTGTTTCTTTGGAGGCATTCTAGTCTTCACCTTCACCTAGGACACTGTCTCATGGCTTCAGGTGTAGACTTTTCAGCCTTCCAGGGGATACCCTTTAGTCTCCTGCTACCAACTCGCATGGGACGCTACAGTGGGCTCCAGGCTTTTGACTGAATCCTTCAGATCTGCAGCACATAGACAGACCTTTTGTACTCTCCCACATGTGACTCTGTGGGTGACCATTGTAAGCCAACCTTATAAATTCTTACATATTTGTATATCTTGCATTAAATCTCTTTCTCTAGTAAGCACTGGCTGATACACTGGGCAAGCAGAACTCTTAGTATTTTAGATGGCTCCCAGCTTCTCTGATCTCCTGTTAAGTAAAAGTCCAGGTGAGATATTCTGATGCCTCCTGATTAGTCTGGGAACCAAGGTTGCTGACTGAACCCTCAGAACTCTCTTTCACCTGAAATCATAGCATCTTCAAAAACTGTGTGGATAGACAACAGAAGGGAGGGAATCCTACTTTCACAGGAGGCTGTGAAAGATGAAGAAGGGGATGCACAGAAACCAAATACATGGTTGTTTGCCAGATTTGCACAACTGAAAATCAAGGACTACATTAGTGATTTTTCACCCTAACTACAGATCAAAATCATCTGAGGAGCTTGTAAAGAAAAGGATGTCTGTGCTTCAACCTCAGGAAGGTTAAATCAAATGCTCTTATCTGGGAACTAGACATTGGTAGTTTTGAAAAATATTCAGCTAATTCTAGCTGTTAAGGGTTAAGAACCATCTCTGTGTAGATATACATACAACCACACCTGGTGCCTAAACCACACATTCCTATGGGATGCTTGGGTATGGGAGCTTCCTTTTGGAATCTCTTCAACAGAACTGAAGTCAAAATTCCTATCTAAGAAACTAAAAGACTCACAACGCTACTTCTCAAGTTAGTGTAGAGCCTCGGTTTTGGAAGATTCAAGTTCCCATGAATTGCAGCCTTCACAGCTGGCCATTAGCGCCAGTAGAGTCTGATGCAGTCAAATTTTTTCTTGTATATTTCTCAAGATTCTGAAATCACAATTTTATTGAGGAATGGAGTCCAATTTGAGATTTTTTTCAAAGTTCTGACTTCCGACATATTGTTCTGAATTCTAACCTAGAATTTCTACAAACTCTCTCAATCTCTCTGTCTCTCTCACGCTCTCTCTCTCTCTCTCTCTTTCTGCATATATGTAGGCTTGTGTGTGTTCTCTTTAGTAAGCAGTTCTTCAGCTTTCCCCTTCATCTAGTTTACTGGTTCCCTTTTTAATCTTCATTCCCAAGAATATGCTGCACCTTTTATATGGCCATTCTTCCCTGGGTACAATTCATGCAAACTATATGCCTCAAAATGTACCGCTGGTTACTGGACAAAACACCCCAGCTAATTAGTGAGAGCAAATCAGGTTAGGGCTGGTCTACTCTTAGTTATTTCTATATTTTTCTACCCAGAGTAAAATCTAAAGGTATGGGTAATAAAACTAAGAAAGCCAGAAAACGAACTGATAGAAGTAAAACCAAACAAATGTGTCATGGCAATAAATGTAAATCTTTTAAGGCTTTAAGCTCCTCATTTAAAGGTCAGCAACTCTGAGATCGGGTCAAATTAAAATCCAATCTTATGCTGTCTGCACCTGCTAGGCCTAAAACAAAATTATATATTTGGTTTTAATGCAAAGGTGTGGGCAAACAGGTGCCAGACCAAAGCAAACAGAAATTAAACTGTAGGCTGGACTGAATGTCAAGCACCATACAACTCAAGTAAAATATCTTAAAGCAGAACAACAGGGCTATTTTATACTAATAAATATACAATTCACAAGGCAGACAAACATTCACAAATGTTTACTTGCCGAGCTCATGACTAGCAATACAAAACACAAATGACATAAACACATTGAGTGTGTGAAATTTGAACAGTTTGTGGCACATTAAGTAAGCAAAAATAAACAAGGATATAAGGGACCTGCATAATATAATTAATACTGATTAAGCAGATTTTTAAACATGGTATCAAGAATTTAATGAAATGTCTTTTAAAAGTATAATTAATACAAATTCTAAACTTTATATTGTATTAGGTCACACTCAAAGCAACAAAATTCAATTAGTGTTAGATCAGGTCACATTTTATGGGGCTATATAAAAAATAATCATTTAGAAGAATATATAAAATATATGTATATAAAATATTACTCCCTGAGCATACATATGTAGAAAATATTCTTTTAAGTCTAAATAAACACACTTGATACGTCCCACACTAGAAACAAAACAAAACAGAAAACCAAAATCCAAACTTTGCAGATTGAAACCCTTTACCCCAAATAATATATTGGCCAAAGAGAAAGTTAAATTATCGACCACAGATTAAATAGAAGCTAATACCGTAAAAAGACACTATGCAAAAATGTTATGATCTAAGATTACAGGCTTAAATTTTATTAATGAATAACAAAAAGTGAAAGGAAATTAAGGAAAATACATCACTGAGGCTTTTTGAAAGGTGACAAAGGAAAACTAAGAAGAGAATAAAGAAAAATGAAGGGCAGAGTTTCTGAAATTCAGTAACTCAGAGACTCAGCTCTGAAGCCCCTACCACCTCACAGTAGCTATCGGCTATCTTTTCCATCTTTTCCCCCAGAGAAATTGTCCTTTATTATATTTAAAACAAAAAAAATAGAAAAACAAATGAGTTAAATAGGAGGAAGACAGAAAGATCTTGATGGGTAAAAGGTTACCCAAGTGTCAAGTACCACAGAGGCAGAGTTAAAATACTGCTGTCATGCTCCATAACCAAAGCTCCTAACCAATGTTTTATGCAGACCCTCAATACAAAGGAGAAATAATAAGATAACAAGTCATGAACAAAGATGAGATAGTGAAACAATGAAGTACAATCATATGTAAAGTAAATCTGAAATATCTTAGTGATGTTGATGGTTTTCTAGGCAGACATGAATTATAAAAATGGGCCCTTGGGAATCTGAGCACATCAATAACTTTGGGGAAAAGTGAATAAGTTTTACAAAAATAATCTGAAGAAGAAACTGGACCTGAATTATTCAAAATGCTAATTATTTCACAATTCTAAAAGTAAATAACAGCCGTGGCATGTAGCTATTTAGAAAGAGATTTTAAAAGGAAAAAAAAAAA